>CM064904.1:146412-182160 GCA_030347415.2 Decapterus maruadsi | reverse complement strand
CTTGACAGGCAAGTAACACCATAAAGTCAAAATATCTGTTTTATCGTCTGTGTTACAGTAACTTTACACACGTGCCGCTATATTGCATGAATATGTATCATGGGTTAATGTCCGGAGCTGGAGTTGTTATCAGCTCGGTTCTCAGCAATGGGTCAGGCGTTACGGATGTGTTTGTTGAGTAGCCCGCTAGGCAGCTAACATTTCAATTAGCATTGTAAAATATAGCCTGGCGTGGCAGACAACCTGGGGGCTCACGGGCTGTCACACCAGGCTGACACATAGCGAATTAGCTCCGAGTGGTAGCCCTAGCCGATCCGCCCAGGGCTCTAGCCCAGTAGCCGATAGCAGTCAGCTGCTATCGGCTACTGGAGCAACTCACAGTTATGGAGCGCTTCGCTTCTACCAGCTCTAACAATTTATCACTGAACCTCCAATCCAGCCAGGGGTTGCTAATAAGGAAATATTGTCATTACAATCTTGATCAGTGTGGTTGTATTGCATTTTCCTCATATCTGCTGTCCTAATGCTATCACATTCACACATTAGCGTCGGATCTCATATTGCAAACCGCGTTGTTTACCATTGGTGCTTAGTTAGAAGGTTATGGCTGACTGTAACAGGTGATACTTTTTTTTAAATACAAGTAAATGGAAGCTATTTCCCCCTTACGTGTATTACTGTTGCCTTTAATAATGTTACTTATATTATCTTTTTTTTCTCCTTTTTCAGCCATGAGAAGGGTCCATTGGCGTCAACGCCACTGAAAACAACCCGGTTGGGAGTTGTGCCTCCAGCTCTGTCAGATATTGATGAGGGTGAAGCTTCTGATGGGTGAGAGTTTTTGACAATGGTGTCTCTCTGAACCTTATGTTGTAATGTTAGCATCTCATGTTTTTCTTTCCTTGAGAATCGAGGTAACTATTGAAGATATGTTTTGTCCCTGGTTATTTGTGTATAGGGAGAGCCAATTTCAAGTGGCAGGCGTAGAAATGCTTGTGGGTGAGACTACACAGGAAGCATCAGAAGTTGCTGAAATGTTACAAGACAGGTGAGTTTTCTGGTTGCACTTTCAAGATCAGAAAATATTCAGGATTTATGTTACCATGCTCATTAGATCCTGTATTGCACAAAGTAAACTGTAACTTAAGTTACTGTATCCTTGCATCACATTATTTTTGTCTTTACAGTTTTGATGTGGGACAGATGGACCTTGAGGACCACGCAAACACACTGGAAAACTGTGTGTAAGTAATATTTGCTTGTATGTAATTTACATAAATTTTTTTGTTATTATTTTTTGACAAATAAATCTCCATGTATTGCAGAATAGAAGTGTCGTCCGAGTCCGAAGATGGCTCAGGAGAACTGTCTGACCAGACAGAGGACAGTTCTGATGAGGATTATGTGCCTCCCCTGCGGATACGGTAGTGATTCTACACAGTTTTTTTCTATACAACACTGGTGTTTGTGTTTTAGATTTATCTCATCTTTTAGATTTTGCAATGTTTTTCTGATCCTGCAGATTAGAAGCAGCGATGAAATCAAGGCCCAAAATAGAAGAACTGCCTGTCATTTCAATAGATGAGACAGTCCATGATCTCCCTGAGAACCTCAGCACATCCTCTGCAGAAGATGATCGGCCTTCAACTGAACAGCTCAGAGTCTCGACTGAAGATGATGTTATTGGTTCCCGTGCATCTATCGTATATGAGAAGAGTTTACATCAACTGGCTAAAATGGTTGACCTTCCAGTGAGATCGTGTCCACACACAATTTCCTCAGGACAGATGTGCCAAAGCCAGCCCCCATTTGAGTGTTGTATACAACAAAGGGGCACAGCATTCATTGTTGAATGGGTAACAATCACATCTTAATTTTGATATAATTGATGTATGTCTGTCTGTTTTTGGTTTTTGTTTTGCTGTTGGCATTTGTCAGGTTTTCAAAGGTTTCTGACACACATGTGTATGAAACTAGTATTATCTTGTGTTTAGGTTTGTCCACAAGGTCATGTTGTGTGGAATTGGACTTCACAGCCAGCCTTCAAGTTTGGAATGTTGGCAGGTGACTTCATGCTGGGAACAAACATCCTTTTGAGTGGCAACAACTACTCAAAGGTTGCGCTTCTGTTCCGCTTCATGAATATGGGAATGCTCAACGCCACCAGCTTCTACAAGATTCAGGACACCTACTGTGTTGACACAATTGCCGAGTTTTGGGAGGATAAAAGGTCAGAGGGCATTCGTCGTCTACAGGGCCAGGACCTTGTTTGTTTGGGTAAGTTAAGAATATCTGGATTCATTATTACAGATTGCAAAGAATGTTGTCACTTTAGTTAAGACTAATGATAATAACATGTAGCTCTTACTAATTGATCTTTCTCTTTTAGGAGATGGAAGGAATGATTCACCAGGTACCAGATTATCACTATGAATATGCCAGGGAGTCACAGAAATCTATAGTCTTTTGTGTGAATATATATTTTAATTTATTTATAATTTGAAAAACTGAAATGCTTTTTAGAGATGATCATCTTTACTTTTTTGCATTCAACAGGTCACAATGCGCAATACTGCAGTTACTCCACCATGGAAAACTCCACAAAGGAAATTATCAGTGTTGTAACTCTGGACAAGCGGGAGACAGGACGGTCCTCAGTCATCATGGAAAGGGAGGCCTTTATCCAAACTGTGGAGAAACTTCATGATGAGGTTAAACTTGTGGAATTCTGCACAGATGCACATGTCCAGATTGGAGCCCTTATGAGTGAGTAGTGTCGATCTATACTGATAAGCGGTTGTACTGTATTCTCTACATTATAAACCCACGTGTTACATGTCATATAAATTCTGTATTTCTTTTTCTCTCTCAGACCCAGAAAGAGGAAAGTTCAAAGACTATGGCATAAGGCACAGTCTTGACATGTGGCACGGCGCCAAGAACCTGGCAAAAAAGATTGCACAAGTAAGTTTTTGCAATGACAAGAAATTCTTGTGCCAAAACACCAGTACTAATATTCTTATAATCTCAAGGCTGCACTTGGAAAAGGGAATGGCATTCTCCTCACCTGGTTAAAGGACATCGTTAACCATTTCTGGTGGTGCTGCAAGAAGGCAGACACGGCAGAAGATTTTTTTGTGAGTTTACATATTTGATTCTTATTATATACTGTATATATATTATATGGTCTGATGCAGCCCTGTTTTATATTTTACTTTGAAATACCACTTAAGTTATTAAACCAGTAAAACATGTGGTGATCTTTTTACTGCTTTTTCTGTAAGGCACTTTGGGTTGGAATTGTACACCATTGCTGTGGCACTCACACCTGGGCTGTTGGATCCTGCCATCATGAACATCTGCAAGATTTCACCCAAAAGGAAACCATCCAAGAGAACTCTGTGGCACACAAGGCCCTACTGAATATCATTCAGAACAAGAGATGGCTAAAGGATGTCCATAAATATTTAACGTTCAGGTAAATTTGGTATAGATGTAAATATTTAACGTTCAGGTAAATTTGGTATAGATGAGTAAACCAATAACTAAATACAGTAAAATAACACATTTTTACACTGTTTGTCCCATATAGATCAACAGCTGACCTAGAGGCTTTCCAGAGTCACATACTAATGTATGCCAGCAAGCGCTACGCTTTCTCACCGCCTGTGTATAAAGCAAGAGTTCTTCTTGCTGCCTTAGACTATAACTTTCACCTCCAAAGAGCAACAATGCAGTCAAAGGATGGCAAGAAGATGTGAGTTTCATTGCTGCACGATGACATCTACAATTAATGTCACAAAATGTACATATTGATACATATTTTTGTCTTTAGTGTTGGGGATGATAACTTCTAAAATGCAGCCATCATGTGGTTTGTAAGTAACTCCAGTTTCCAATATTGTATACTTTGTTTCAGCTTAAAAAGGCTCTACAAAAAAAACGCTCGGCGGTGGAGTGTATATGCACTAAAGACTCCCAAGACATATGCCTATATCACGGAACTGCAAACAAAGATTGTGTCAAAGAGGCTGTCCTCAACTGAGGGGATGCCTGTAAGGAGACCTCAGCGCCCAGATGACCCAAGAAGACTGGGCCTTCTCCCACCCATTCCCCCACCACCCACTGCGGAACTTGCAAAGACGCAACTCAGAAGAGGTGATGGTAAGCAAGTCTTGAGTTGTCTTCAGGTTGTAATGTCTGAGCAAAAACCTTTTTTTTTTTTTTTTAATGGAAGTGCTTACCTCTTTTGACTAATTTGCTTGTTCTTGTCTCACTATACAGATGCTGTGTGATAAGAGAAGCTGCGACCACTGAAGACTCATCATCTTCATTACTTGCTCTAATGGCCGCAACACAATGAACATAAAAAAAAAATAAATAAACAAGTGAAATGGTGGTTCTGAAGTAATCTTTTCTATAAAATAACTTTATTTATATGTAATTTTAGCTTGAAGCCCTACATCATTTATAACCAGACTGTTGTTGACAAGGAGATGACTGAAAAATGACATGACTACTGGCAATGACACTACAAATAGTCTTGTGCTCCACAACTCAAAATTCAGTTTACTGTAGGAGATTACTAAAGCAGCCAGAGTTCAAATTTGAAGTTTGTTCTTCACTTCCATTACTGAATAGATACCAATCAATGTTTCAGCTGTGCTGATATGCACACTAAACTGCCAAACAGGTGTAACCTTCATTTAAAAAAAAAGACTTTGTTGATTTCCTGTGTATCTTGCCATAGAAACATAATGCCAACATAATAGCTTTTTACAAAACTGGATATTGAAGAGCACCTCAGATTCACAAGTATGAATCCTGTGTTGTCCCAGAATAGAATACGGAAGTAGTGTTTTATAATGACATTGTTTATGAATGAAAGTGATGCACATGATTTCAAAATACCGGTATTTATTTACAAATAATGAACAAAAACATAGAAAAGATCTGCTCAACTGATGCAGGTCTGAACTGCTTTTTTAGAGAACTTCTAGTGCCCAGGAGTAAAGCCTGTATAACGTCCATGAGGGTCTGGCCACTTGTCCCTGATCTGCCATACACAGCAGCTAGGGATTACTAAACGGTTTCCCCGTCCCACTGCACCATGCTGCCAATAGATGAATGACCTATAGGCAGCATACCGGTATTCACGGTGATCATCCCCAGGCTCCCTTGCGATGCCAAGTGCGGTGATGTCCTCTCTGTAGTTGCGGTGTATTCTAAGAATACCAGCGTCAAGGCAGTATAGGGAAAAAGATGGCAGTCTGCTGACACATTGGGCTGGCTGCTGACCACAGCACTTCCGTTCTAAGTCTGTGGGCATCTCCCTACAATTACCACAGACACACCATGGCACTCCAGCAACCACTGCAGATGGAGGAGCACCATGACGACCCTGATGCATCATCAGGGCATCAAAGATGAGTCCAGGCTGTCTTTCAAACAGACCCCTGCCAAGCTCCCTCCACTCATCCAGGGACAACTGCTGAAGCTGCCTCTGTAAAAGATGAACAAAAACATTGATATAATTAGCCATAATATGGTTACATTTTTAGAATTATTTTCAAATGTGGTATATAGGTACAGTTATATAGCTACAGTTGATATACCTCTGTTTCCTCTGTCCTGCCAGCACGCAGGGCATCGATCCTCTGCTGCTCCTCTTGGGATGTCTCCACGGAGCTCCTCGCTCGCCTGCGGGTAGGCCTACTGGACTGACCAGTAGACTGACCAATAGATTCAGTCCCGGGCTTGGCGCGGGCTCCAGCTCGACCTCGACCTCGACCTCGTCCCTTTTTCCCTCTCTTCTTTTGAGGTGGTAGCCACTCGCTACAGCCAGCCTCAGGAGACAAGTCACTGCTGCTACTGGTACTCTAATAGTCAGATCAAAATCAAAAATAACGTGCGGTCAAATGTAGGTCAAAATAACACAAACTTCGCAGTGACTGAATTCACATTAGGCTATATTAATTAGCAGAACACATTCAGCCTACGTCTTATTCTGGTTATATTTTCAATGTAATGTTAGTTTTAGCAAATGTTGGAGGGTGAATTACAGGCATAGAAACGGACAAAACTGCTACAGCCGTTGCCTTTTTTCTATATTTAGACAGTTTTATCAACCACTACGACATCCACAAAATTACTTTTCAGCTATTAGCGGCTAATTTACCGGTAGTTTGAATTAGCAGGAAAGCTAGTCACTGGCGTTATATTGTCAAAAGTTACTAAACTTTATGATAGCGGCGAATAGATAATGTTTGATGCTAATGGTGACTCAATAAATTAGTGGCATAAAGAATAATTTACGGACAAACAAGTATAAACTTGACAAAAGGAAGTTTTCTGTCTTGCGGCATTATAATGTTATAAATTACTTACTTTGTCACTCGCCAGGGTGATGTTTTTGCTCGGTGTAACTAGATCCTTCTTGGCAGACGAATCGAGCGGACATGTTGTGGGGGAGTGTGCGTGTGGGGGTGGGTGGAGAGAGAGGCAGAGGGAGGTGTGGCTAATGGCACAGTTTGTTTTGGTCTGCAGGCAGTGCTCAACAGCAAACCTAGCGGTGAAACGATTTCGCTTTTTGCTCCTTTAAGATTTCTGCCAAAATCCACCTTTACAATGGGTGTGTATTGGGTCTAACGAGCAGAGCTTAGAGCAGGTGACTCACCATCAGAGTGGAGAGGAGGTGAATCACAGACTGGAGCTTTTGTTTTAAAACTGTCCCCAAAGCCACAAATGATACTCTGTACTCAAGATTTTGTACACAGTTTGTAGCTACACTTGTCTACTGTCTCACAATCCCATCAAAAATGCAAACAGATTTAGAGAATAATTTAAAATATTTTTTAAATGCAGCCTGGGAGCTCTCTCTCTGCCATTCAACCCCATGCATTTTTTTTTTTCACATCAGTGGAGGAGCAGCTAAACTTTGTAATTCACTGGAATGGCCATTATACTTTGTTTGATTTCACCAAAAAATATTCAAAAGTCATAAAAAGAGTCTTCTACTTTCGTGTTGTGGCTCATTTCTACCCATCTCTTCTTTTTTTAAGCATCATTGACAAATCTTGTGTTCATGAAAGTCACAACCTCTCCTGTTACCAACCCTGGTGGTAGACTAGGGGTTAAGGTACCTGCTCTGCAACCTAAAGATCCCTGGTTCAAATCCCGGTTGGGTGATGTTGTTATGTTGTGTTGAATTCTGTGAGCAAACTTGATAATGCACTATTATTATTGATTTGCACTGGAACTTTGAACACAGCAGAAAAATGTAAAGCGCTTAAATGATTCTTATCCATCATTTCTTGTCCTGCGCTGCCCCCTGTGACTGGCAGAATTAACCTCCCCTTCTCTGCCTTCAACAGGTTACAGGTGTTTGTAATCACATTGATCAGTGTCACATCAGCATCAGTGTGCTCTCTGTGGCGCAGTGGTACCAAAAAGCCTGTGTGCCCTCTCTGGCTGAGTGGTAGTATAAAGGTTTGGTAAACATAAGATTATTGGTTCGAATCCCAGCCTCTGTCATGTCACATCATCAGGGAGTCCAACTTTCTAATGCATTGAAATGGACATTATATTTTGTTTGATTTCACCAAAAGTCACAAAAAGTGCTCTTCTAACTTGGTGTAGCCAATTTCCACAGAGTTCTTACTTTTTTAAAAGCTGACAACAGGTTCAGCATCAGTGTGCTCTCTGTGGCGCAGTGGTAGAGAAAAGGGTTGGAGATCATGAGGTCATGGTTTCGATACCATCCTCTGTCATGTTGATTCTTCTAAATAAGAAGAAGCAAATTTTTAAAACAGGGAATCTTTTAGAGCTGGAGTCAATCCAAAAAGAAATCAAGCAGGAGACCAGAAGGGCCAAACTGCGCTATAAACAGAAAGTAGAAAATCAATTAACAAACAATAATCTGGGCTCTGCTTGGGACTGCCTTAAGACTATGACAGGGCAAACAAATATAAAGAAAAAAGTTGCTTTACAGGGGTTTTCCTCCGATCAAGTCCTAGCAAATGAACTTAATACATTTTATTGTAGATTTGAGTCACATGATTTGAATAAAGAAAGAGGCATCCTGAAAGAGAAATTGTCTGACATCAGTGTCCCGGTGTGTCCTTTTAATGTTCATACTGTCACAAACACTTTTAAACACTGTAAAACTAAAACAAGTGCTGGCCCCGACAACATTGGCAGCCGCATGCTCATTCACTGTGCAGAACAGTTGGGTCCCATTTTTACTTATATTTTTAACATATCACTCTCCCTGCAGAGGGTCCCTGCAATGTGGAAACAGTCCACTATAGTTCCTGTTGCCAAGGTCACCTGTCCGAAGGATTTAAATGATTTCAGGCCCATAGCACTGACCTCATTGGTGATGAAATCATTTGAAAAACTGATAAAGAAAGAAATATTAACAAGTTCGGAACACTTGCTTGATCCTATGCAATTTGCATACAGATCAAAAAGAGGTGTGCAAGATGCTACTTTAACGTTGCTTAATTTCATTTATCGCCACCTCGAGGGCCCTGGTTCACATGCCAGACTACTATTCATTGATTTCTCGTCGGCCTTCAATACCATACAGCCGCATTTGCTTGTTAAGAAGCTCACTGATCAGTTTTCTGTGGACAGTAGTATTGTTGGCTGGATACTTGATTTTCTTACCTCTAGGACTCAAAGAGTCAGAGTTAATGGGGAACTGTCTGATTTTTCTGTAACATCTACAGGCTCCCCCCAAGGATGCGTCCTTTCTCCACTGCTGTATATTATGTATACAAACGACTGCAGAAGTATGTATGAGAATCGCCATATCCTGAAATTTGCAGATGATACGGTATTAGTGAGTCTACTGAGCAAAGATGATGTCTCCCATGGTCCTGTTGTTGATTACTTTATGACTTGGTGTCAGGACTCGTTTTTAACAATCAATGCCTCCAAGACCAAGGACATGGCAATTGATTTTAGACATTTTCAGTCTCCTCCTGTAAATTCTGTGATAAATGGCCAAGATATTGAAATAGTAGACTCTTATAAATACCTGGGCACTATTATTGATAAAAAACTGTCCTTTGAGTGTAATGTGGATTCTGTGTACAAGAAGAGCCAGCAGCGCCTCTTTTGCCTCAGGAAACTGGCCAAATTCCAGGTTGACAGAACCCTGCTGAATATGTTTTATCATTCTTTCATTGAATCTGTGCTTACCTTTTCCCTAATCTGTTGGTTTCATGCGCTTAATATAAAGAACAAAAATGTATTGGCTAGGGTGGTAAAAGTCTGTGGTAAAATAACTGGCCAGGACCAGGAAACCCTGCAGGATATGTACAAAAAGAGGGTGTACAACAAAGCGCAATCAATCCTGTCCGACAGCTCCCACCCATTATTTCAACAATTTGAGCTTCTTCCCTCAGGCTCCCTCTTCAGACTCCCTCCAATCAAAACCAACAGATATAGACAATCTTTTATTCCTACTGCGGTCTCCCTCCTCAATTCAAAGAGGAAGAGGTAGTTTATGCACAGTGCACTTTACATGCAAACTTATTTATTTTATTTATTTTTATTAACTACTAAATTCATTCATATTGACTTGATTTTTTACCCTTGACTTTTTAACATCTGTGACATTGTCCATTGCTATGTTTATTGTACTATTGTCGTGTGTGTTGTGTATAATTGCTTTTATTCTCCTCACTCCTGCAAACGAATTGCCCCATTGGGGACAATAAATAAATAAAGTTGAAAGTTGAAGTTGAAGACTTTCTTGCATTCTTTGTTATACTCTTTCTTTCAACAATTTCTTCAGCTCATTCGGCATTGCATTCTGCATCCACACCATTTCCATTCATGGAAATGCTTTTTCTAGTTAGGGCACCGGGCCATCGCCCAGGGTACTGGTCCCAACAGCTATTGGGGGGGGTTTCCCCCCCAGGAAAACCAGGAAATCACAAGACATAAAACAAAAACACCTTCATCGTGTTGTGACACTACACAGTACTGGAGACGCCACAATTGTCCATTAAAACAACTTGGAAGTTGACAGTTGGCAATTACCCCGCTTCCGTCTCTTGGTGGGGTATAGCCCTCTGTTGGGGTCCAGGTTCCCTCGGCCGGGGTCAAAGGTGTGGGGCTGTGTGAGGGAACTAACGCCCTCCGCACTCAACTCACTACATTCCTGAGCATTCACATGTCTCCTCTTGGCGTTGCCCTAAAGAACACCACAACACACAGTCATGTTAGCACAACTACTGTATTCAGTAGACACAAGTCTTGTGTATTGGCGTATTACTCCACGTTTTGATAGGTTAAATAGTTTTTGATCAATCGCTGATCAATGACCATGATCATTTTTGGAGAAATTATGAGATTGTAATGGGTGTGTATTGCACGGAATGTTGGCGCTAGAGTGCGTGATGTCATCAGGTAGTGTACTTACATTGCAGACTGAAAGGTGCAGTACAATGGAAGTGGCCGTGAAAAGTGAGTAATTCAGTGAGCAACAAGTTATGTTGCCCCCTTCAACTCAATGGTAGATAGGTGATGTACTTTCAAACTCCACCTAGGTATAAACCGTATCCAGGGAACTGTGTTGGACGTACATTTAAACCTGGACTGATGAACGGTAAAGTTGATTTTCAGGTATTTTTCTTGAGAAAAATGACCACACAGTCGACAGTGCCTTCAAAAATATTATTTTATAATTTTATTTATTATTATTTATTTATTATTTTTTATAATTTTATTGTGAATTACGTGAAGAAACTGAAGAAGCAATCTTGAAGAGATGAAAAAATATGAAGAGTATTAAATGGTTGAAAATTACTTGAATTGTTGAAGATTAGTACAAAGAAATTTAAATTTAAATAAATATAACTCAAAAGGTATAACTGGTATAACTCATCCTGGTTCAATGACTACAAACAGAACCTGGACAAGTTCTTTGATGAGCTTCAATCGGTTTTGCCAGAAGAAACCCTCATGATCTGGAACATGACAATGCCAGTGGGGCAGAGGATCAAAGGAGGGTTCCTTGTCCCTGAGGTACAGCTGCAGGGGGGGCAATCGCCATTCCGACATGCTGCCACTCCGACATTAGGCCCTAATTGTTGGAATGGCAACACTTAACCCTTTAATTAAACGTCCCATCATTCCGACAATTTTCGTTTCCTAAGGTCGGAATGGCGGTATTTTTTTCTTTTTTAAACGTGTTGCCATTCCGACAAATCTTTTAAAAGCCCCCCCCCCAGACAAGTGTCTGTGAGCTGTCACAGCAGCTGAGTGGAGCTCATGCGTCTTTACGCACATAGCAGAGTAGCCTACATACAGTATTGACTCTCATCTTCAGTATTTTGACGGCGCCACAGTCCACAGATGTAGCCTACAGATGTGATATATAGTCAACAACAGTAGTTTACAGCTAAACATTCACACATGGAGGTGCGCGCTATGGCACAGATCTCAGGGGGGACACTCAGGCCACACGGATCTAAACGCCCCCCTCCCGCTGTCCATTAAGTCTGAGTCCCCGCTGAGGGAATGAATGTATGTTGAGTGTGTGTGTGTGTGTGTGTGTGTGTGTGTGTGTGTGAGTGAGTGAGTGAGTGAGTGAGTGAGAGAGAGAGAGAGAGAGAGAGAGAGAGAGAGAGAGAGAGAGAGAGAGAGAGAGAGAGAGAGAGAGAGAGAGAGAGAGAGAATGCGCGTGCACGAGCGCACAGTCTGTCTGTGCAGGTGTGTGTGTGTGTGTGTGTGTGTGTGTGTGTGTATGGGGGTGCGCGGTCGCAGAGTCAATGTTCATGCAGGTGTGTGTGTGTGCGTATTGGCGCGTGGTGAGGGCGAGTGAGAGAGAGAGCTTGTCCTACTGTCCAGTGTCCACACGGGAGAGACGCCGCGGCTCCGCTGAGGAGACCAAACCAATCCTCTCCCTCGTCCCGCTTGGCTGAAACGGGCCTGGCCGGGTGGTGTCCAAACGGGCCTTTACAATCCACAGGTTAATCCACAAGGAAAAGTCAATCTACTGCGCCGCCGTCCCAGCGCCGAATGTGTTTCTCACTCCCTCATCTCACCACGTCACTTCCCGTTTAAACCCTCGGTCCCATTACTACACCTGTGCGCATTACGCACACCATGACAGCAGAAAAAAACATTCATTCATTCATTACGGGTCCACAAACAACAAATATAATTGATCATTTCCCGGGCCTCATACACAATGGAAAACAAACCCTGGGGAGCAACACTGTAATTTTAACCCCCCTGCTCTATGGCCAGGTAAAACCCAGTGGATCAGATGTGATATATAGTCAACAGCAGTAGTTTACAGCTAAACATTCACACATGGAGGTGCGCGCTATGGCACAGATCTCAGGGGGGACATTCAGGCCACACGCGGATCTAAACGCCCTGACCAGAGGGATCAAAGACGGACGCTCTCTCAGTCCTGCTCCCAGAGCTGAGCAGCAGGTACTGGAGAGGAGAGGAGAGGAGAGCAGAGGAGAAGAGCGCACCGGACCAGAGAGGTGCGTTGTGCGTAACGGCGCTGTATCGCTTCACATCCGTACACATCTCTTAAAACATGAAACACACACACGTTATGGAAACGCCTTGTCGGAATGGCGGGACAAAACTGTCGGAATGGCAGGATGTTTTTATGTCGGAATAGTGGGATGTCGTAATGGTGACATGTCTGAATAGTAGAATGTCTGAATGGCGGTATGTCGGAGTGGCGGTATGTCGGAATGGCAGCATGTAACCCAGCTGCAGCTGTAAATGCTGTCAGTGCCACGGAGCGCACGGTCGCACAACTTAAAAAGAAGTGGTCTGACCTACAGGTGCATATTTTTATTTAATCTCGCACAGAACATGTTTATAATTTCATGCTCAAATGTTACTGATGGTATAATGTAGATCGTTTATTACAGGTCTCTATACGCCACAGCGTGACTGCAACTGAGGGGGGGGGGCAAGTCCTCCTGAGTTGACACCACTCAACACAAAAGTGGCATCAATAATAGGTGCGGCAAGTGTGAGTGGCATCGTCTCCGAAAAGGAAGGAGACACTGACAACACAGAAGAACAAGGTAAAGCTGATTTCTGTTTCTTGTAGATTTGTTTTTATTTATTTCTCATACAGTGAATGCTATTTTGTTTGTGCGTCATCATCCAGTGGTCGGTGAGGAGGAGGAGGACGATCCCGGCGAGGGGCCCTCGACTGCAGGCCACCCGGCTGCCCCCAGCACCACACGCCAGCCTACCGGTCGGGTGCTGACGGACACGGTTCTGCAGCTGCTCACAAAAAACATTATGTTATTGTTGTTATTGTAGCTACGTATTGGACTGTTTAGTTATTCCATGTGGCCGCGCCATTCTCTTCTCCAGCGCTCCGGGAGTGGACAGAATGGAGTGACGGAATTAAATATATAGGAATTTGATTTTGGATTTCCATTTTGAGCAATGTTTCTGGAGTAATATTGCAGTTGGCTTAAATCATTCTGATGACATAAACTTAACGCATGTACGGGTTGAAATTAAATGTGTGACGGCAGATGATAAAAACATAATCGTTCTTTCATACACACACATTTCTTCAGTCTGACTTCAGTTCACCACCACACCATCTGTGTCGCCAATTCACCCTTTTCCTCCAAACCATACGTACGCCTGGGTCAGAGTTTGCTTAGAGCTGCGCACATTCTCCCGTCAAGTTTGGTTTTTATAGATCACAACCTTGGCGTAAAATGTCACGAACGCCACTTTCAGCCCCGTTTTATGCGTACGCAACATTTATAAATGAGACCCCTGGGGCCTCATGTATCAAGACTTGCGTGGATTTCATACTAAAACATGGCGTACGCCAAAATCCAGAAATTGTCGTACTCATAAAAAAAAGGGGCATTATAATACTGTAACAGCAGTGGATACTGACATTCTGCGTGTTGTGGACATAATGTAATGATAAACTGTATAACAAAGAGTTTTATCCACCTCAAGGCTTGATGAAACTATAAACACAACCAGTGAGACATTTTCAAAAGAGCTCTTATTTTAATCAGTGTGGCTGATAAAAAACAAACCATGTAATGTGTGATTTTATGATAACATCAACTTTATATTGAAGACTTCAGGATAAAAAGGTAAAAAGCCATGATAACATTATCTGAGCTGTTCTGGGGTCATCTGTCATGTTTAACACTCAGTTCTCATTAAAACGCACAAAATACAGTTCATTATGATTTATTTTCCATTGTGATTCAGGGAGCGTACCTATGTTCCCCGGGTTCTATGTTCCCCGGGTCCTATGTTCCCCGATCGGGGAACATAGGACCTTTTTTTTTAAAAAAGGTTGTATGTTCCCCGTTTTTTCCAAAAAAGGTCCTATGTTCCCCGGTTTGTATGGAACCGGGGAACATAGGACCCTTATTTAGAAAGAAGGTCCTATGTTCCCCGGCAACAGCGGGGAACATAGGACCTTCTTTTTAAATAAGGGTCCTATGTTCCCCGCTGTTGCCGGTTGACACACACGCACGTTTTAAGACATGCGTACAGATGTGATACAGTCAGTGGAAGCTTAATAAATAAACACAAAGTCTCCCCCCGTGTGTGTGTGTGTGTGTGTGTGTGTGTGTGTGTGTGTGTGTGTGTGTGTGTGTGTGTGTGTGTTGGCGCGTGGTGAGGGCGAGTGAGGGAGAGTTTGTTGGTCTGTCCACACGAGAGACGCCGAGGTGACCACGCCAATCCTATCCCTCGTCCCGCTTGGCTGCAGACGGGCCCGGCCGTGCTGTGTCCAGACGGGCCTTTACAGGGTAACAACACACCATAAATAATCCACTATGATGCTTTGGAATCGCCCCCACACCAGCCGTCCAAACGCCGACTGCCACGGTCCCATTAATGCACCTGTGCGCATTACGCACACAACTGACGGCAAAAAAACAAACAAAACATTCATTCATTCATTCATTACAGGTCAAAGGATAATTGATCATGAAAAAAACCTGGGGAGCAAAGCTGCAAATCAACGAGACTATAGGCAAAACCCAGTGGATCACTACAAGTTGTTGCAACTTTGGGGAATTTCCTCCGGATAAAAAGGCTTACAAACAGGGACCAGGACAGCTTTATAATATGCACAAAGATCCAAAGGAAACGAAAGGTAAAGAAAAAACAAACTAACAAAAAAAGCAACAGCACGAAGTGGTTAAAATGTGTGTTTTACGCATGCCTCTGTGCGTCTGCCTGTTCAGCTCCACCTACACGTAAAATGACATTTGGCTCAGCCAAGACGTCCGTTGTCTATGCTCACAATCATTACAACAAACGAAATTATTCAAAGCAAATCATTTGGTGATTTGAAAGCCTAACAAATTGACATTTTCATTCTTTAAGATGAAGAAACTTTGTCTTGAGCAAAACTTCTTTCCTGCCACTTCTTTCTGTCATTTTACTGCACGTTTGTTACCAGTTTCCATCATATTTGTATCACAATAAATCCTGAGAAAATATTAATAATAGCAGCAAAAGGAAATGTGCAATAGTAAATCATATGCATTAGGTTCTCAAATCAGCTGTTAATCTGCAGGGAGGGCAGGAGTCATAAACTGAAAGACAAATGTGTACACAAACAGGAAAGCTGGTGGGAAGAAAGAAAAGAAAGAGTCAGAGCGCAGCGCATCCTGTGGATAAAAATGCATCCACCGCGATCTCCGTCTCTCTCTCTCTCTCTCTCTCTCTCTCTCTCTCGGGCAGTGACGCGCTGTCATTCATTTCGGCACCGAGGCAGCGGACAGCGCGCATGGTCACAGTTCAGCACTAGACAAAAGATATCAGTGGTTCACTCTGTGGCAAATACATCCATGGCGCACAAACACACCATGTCGAATATAAATAAACTTGAATCATGTTTGTAGATCTGACTTGGTTACTTCTAAAGTAGCTCTTAGGCTTAAACAGTGTGAGCACCCTTGTAATGTTTAGTTAATTTGTTGGTGACAAAATTGTTTGACAAAAAGTGTTGAGGACATGTCATCTATTGAATAATCACTTGGTACACTTTCTTTCAAAAACAATAATTTAATAGTGAACTTGTAAAGGACCATAAATAGTTATTATAACAATAACAATAAAATACGAGTCAAAAACTGGAAACTCCACTTAAAAGTTTTTTTTTCCAAAAAGAAAGAGGGGAAAAACGTCCTCACCAAAAATGAAGGAGGGGCTAAAATGCCTAATGAAATTTTCTGCATCAAAAACTGCAAACTCCACTTAAAAGTTTTTTTGTTTTGTTTTTTCAAAAAAGAAAGAAGAGGGGGAAAACGTCCTCACAAAAAAAATGAAAGAGGGGCAAAGCTGCCTAACGAAAAAACTCAGCATCCAAAACGGAAAACTCTCCTTCAAGTTTTTTTTAAAAAGTGATTAAAAAAAGAATGGGAAAACGTCCGTTTATCACCAAAAAAGAAAAGGGTGGCTTAACTGCCTAATGGAAAATGCTACGGCTGACAGCCTTCCAATATGATTCCAGATCTCTGTGACCTGCAATGTACTGCCCTCTGAGCCTCTGGAGACGGGCCTCCAACTCCCTCCACTTGCGTCTCCTTGTTGGAGGAGCATCACCCCGGTCTGCCATCTCCAGCTTCTCCTCAGCAAGCTGCTGCTGGTCTTTCAGGTGGCGAAGAAACATCCATAGCGATGGGTGGCGCACTTGAACGGCATCGTTCAGAGTGCGATGATAAGCTAAAAACAAAAAACAACTTGTTTAAAAAATGTTAAAGGGTATTGATTATGCTGATTGTGGCTTTATAAACATGAAAATACATAGGCCTAGTTTTTTTTTTTTTAGGTGTTTAGGCCGAGATGACGCACAAAAATTAAACTCTCTGTTCATCTGATTATTAGATATAGTTTATTATAAAAGTGCTTTGAGATTGAATGAGCCGCGTTCGATCTTGTTCTGTTTTTTTCATAGGCCTACTGTTTTATACGAATAAATTAAAATAAATAAATAGCCTACATAAATCCAATCAAATCAATTAATCAGAAAATCAGTCTTAATCACTTACATTCAACATGGTTGTTGGTCCTTTGTTCCATGTTTCTCTCAAACACATTCCACATTGCAGGGGGGAAGGCTGCTCCAGGGTGGACGTAGGTGTTGCGGACATATTGTAAGAAGTCCTGCAGCTCTGGGTGGTCCCGCTGGGCGCGCCTGGTGTTACGTTGATGAACCAGCAGATCAAAGTTGTTTTGGACCAGGGCCAGTGGCAGGTGGCCCAGTGCCATCACTTTACGGATGACTGCTGTCAAACGATTGTTACCGCGAAATGCAGGAGCCAGTCCAAGTCCCTGTACCCTCTTCCACAGGGCCTGGTTAAAATGGAAATAGCATCCACACACTCGAGACCTCGGAAACTCTGTTTCCAGCGCAGTTATCAGCGCCTGTTCAAAGTCACAGATGACTTTGCGAGGTCTCCAGTGGTGGTGCGTAATTCTCCTGGTTGCTCTCTTAACACAGTTGAACACTTGGCGGTAGTGTCCAATCGTGCGCTGGCTCATGAGGACATGTACCAGAGGGACGACAAAGCCATGCACGTCCCCTAGTACCGTGAAAACCTGGTTGTAGGGGCGTGGGCAGGACTTGAATGTCGCGTCCATGTATACAGTTCTACAGTGTCGCAGCTTCTTCAAGTTGTCGTCTGTGGCAAAGACTGCAATGCCCCAGTCGTCATCTTTGTGGCAGAGAAATTGGTCCCTGCCCCATGTTTCCCCCCATGGCCCTTCAATTCTGACCTCCTCAATTGTAGCTGGGATGGGAGGCATCACGGCTGTACGGGCTCTGGACATGACAGACCTCACTGAGAGGAAGCCCTGAGGTGGTGCGATGTCACCTCCACCCTGGAGTCGACGTTGCCGCCTCTGACGCCGCTGCAGGTCTACTCTTTGGGCGTTGTAGACCCTTCGGATTGGGACCGTGGGTTCTCTCTGCACCTCTGCTGTAAGCACTTCCCGGAAACCTGCATTGTGCACCATTTGTCGGTCAGGGGGATGCACGTGCTCTCCAACATCATGCACAATGATATGAGGATCGGCCTCATCCACATCGAAGATGTTCGTTCGCAATACTGCCCTGCAGTTCAATCTCCAACATCTCCATCTTATATTTTCTAGGTTGGTGCGGTGCCTGTGGTATCTAAAGTTTTCAAAAACCAGCACTTTACCCCCTCGATCTCCAGTGATTAATGTAGCCATCATCTACTCATTGGTAATAAACCATGGCCACAGGAAGTAGGGGTGCTGGGAGTGATGCAGCACCCCTAGTGGCCTGAGTAAATTGAAAAAAGAGAGAAATGTTTCAAATCATTATAAATATGCAGCCTATAATTTATGTTGAGTGTTTTGACTAATTAGATCTTCCATGTTGAACTCTTTTTATAGGCCTAGACCTATGTAATCTTCTTAGTTTTCCCACTGAGAGAAACAGAGCGCACCCTGGCAACTCTCAGTGAGCTGCAGGTGAGTCGGGAGGAGAGCACAGCACCTTTTTTTTTTTTCTTTTTTTTTTTTTTTTTTTTACGGAAACATCCATAGTTTTCTTTGTTTGATATTCCCACTAGTTTGCACCATGCAGGTACTGGCTTTATAAAACGAATTTCGTCTTTCTTTAGATATCATGTAGCCTACTGGACATACTGTTATGTCGACGCAAATCGGTGATTTCTCTGGTGGTCTAATGAATGAACAGGCTATGTGTAAACGTGCATGGTAGGCCTATGTGTAAAAATTATAAAACATGAATGATTTTTTTGTGTGTGTGACTTATATTTATTGTATTTGCTGCCCAACATAATTTTAGGAAAAGTCACAGAGTGAGAGCGCCGTTTGTCAAGCTGGATAGACCAGATCGTACCAGACAGGAGGTCGGGCACCGAGGCGAGAGAATCCGGTCGATTTTCAAAATAAAATAAATTAAATTATGATTAATTAATTTGTTGCTTGTCCATCTGTAGCCTAAATATTTGTCAGGTTCGTCTGCACACCACACACACACACACACACACACACACACACACACATACACACCAATAGGGGTAACAGTGGACCTGTCGCTCAAACCTGCTAAGAGGGGTATTTCGTTTACGCTATGTTGAAAAAACAAAAATGGAATATAAAATTCACTTTTGAGGTGTTTTACCATCGGTATTGCTGAAAATGTGACTTTTAATCATTTTTAAAGATACTGCCAAGAGGGGACTTAGAGCTCTGAGCGACATTTACCTATCAAAGAGGGGACCTCCACATACTGCATTGGAGCTGTCTGTACCCATTCATTGACCTAATGACCCATTCATTGACCTAATGAGTCTGTTTACAACAATGACTTTCTCAGTTTCTTTTAAAAATGCATAATATAACTTTAGAGTTACCATTACTTATTTCAAAGTCTCTGTAATAGAAGTTTTATATAAAAACATATATATAAATAATAATGGCCACATTTAAGAGTAAATTATTCTTATTGAACTACATGCAAATCAGAAGTAACATGGCTGCATGCACTAATATCAAGTTCTGCAATATAAACAACAACATTTACTTTAAAACAGCTTTAACATAGATTAAGATTGATTAAGATAATTTGCTCGTCTGTCTTTACCCATCCATAAATGTGTTGCCTTTTTCATTCTTAGCAGTCCAAGAATGGACCTACTATCATCTCAGTTTTATATAGTTAAAATGCTCTAGACATTTGGTTTCAACCAATTATTAGGAAATAGGAATGCATTTTATTTATTGTTTTGCATTGGAGAAAAAAGGTCCACACTTGGTTTATGTGGAATGACAAAGGTCCACCATTGGCTGGTATATAATGACACAAGTTCCCACTGAGATAGCACGGAGCGACATACACACCCACGCATGGGTGAATAAGCAGAAATTAGATAAATTGCTAAATTTTAATTTTGAATCTAATCTAAATTTAACTCAAACATTTGTAACTATTACTATTCATACTGTTAATTACTACTAATCCACACAAAACACACTTACAGTAAAGTAGCACTGGTAAAGTTGTGATTGTGTTTTGTTTTGTTTTTTAAACATGGGGTGTGCTGTGAAAACTCATGGGCAATCCATCGTGACACTTAGTTGATTTACATTGTATAAAAAGGTCCACACTTGGTTTATATGGAGTGACAGGGGCCCACTGTTGGTTGGTGCACAATGACACAAGTTCCCACTTAGTTAGCATGGAGTGACATATACACTCCATCATGTATGAATAAGAAAGAAATAAGCAAAAGTGATAGTTTTTAAGAGATTTTTTCATCAAAACTTAACACAAACATTTCTAATAAAGTAGCACCAATAATGTTGTAATTATTTTTAAATGTACGGTGTACTACTGCAACACACATCTCTACAGTCTTTATTTTCCTTGACTGCATTGTTGTTCTAGGAAAAATACTTGAATTAAAACTAAGGGTTTTACGTCATTTTAATGTACTTGCATCATGAATCTGTATTCATAAGGATGTATTTTATTTACTGTTTTACATTACAGTAAAAGGTCCACACTTGGTCCATATGGAATGACAGGGGTCCACTGTTGGCTGGTACATAATGACACAGGTTCCCACTGAGATAGCACGGAGCGACATACACACTCCAGCATGGGTGGATAAGCAGAAATTAGATAAATGTATACGTTTTAAGATACATTTTAATCTAAATTTAATACAAACATTTGTAATTATTAATACACAACACAAACTCGCAAACACACATAAAGTAGCATAAAGTTGTCCTTGTAGTTTTTTGTTAACATGGAGTGCACTGTGAAAACTCAATGGCAACCTATCATGATACTTAAGGGAATATTTCAGTTATTGACATTTATGGATCAACAATAAAACATGTATGGGAAAATAAAGGAGGAGCTGAGGGGTCATCAGCTTGTCTGAGATACAAGGGATAATTCTTCTAGAGGATGGATTAACCTGATTACGTAATATGATAAACTACTGCAGCACATTTTTCTACAGTCTATCAAGTTTTCTGATCTACTGCAGTTTCACTCCTTGACTGCATTCTTGTCATGAGAAAACTACTTTAAATAACTCAACTCAGGATTCAACATGGTGTGATGGCCTAGAGCCACAAAGTGTTATTCTGTGGTCACCTAATATCCCATACAGCCTACTGTAGATGACGCTCTATGAGGGCCAAATTGTCAGACTTCTACTTTTTAAAAGCACATGGTTTCAATCAATTTGAATGTACTTGCATCCTAAATCTATATTAATAGGAATGCATTTTACTTATTGTTTTGCCTCACAGAAGAAAATGTCCACTCTTGGTTTGTATGAAATGACAGGGGTCCACCGTTGGCTGGTACGAAATGACACAAGTTCCCACTGAGTTAGCACGGAGTGACATACACACTCCAGCATGGGTGAATAAAGAAGAAATAAGATAATTGAATGGCAGAAGAAAATGGTCTAATCTAAATACAATCTAATCTGTAGTGTTATTTCTTTTAGCAAAGTGGAAATGTTGACGTTAACTTTTTGAAATGTGGGAATACAATAAGGAAAGCAATACTGTACTATCATCCTAGAGGATTGATTAACTTCACAAAGAATAAGGAGATAAGTCTGCTAGTTGATGGAATAACCCCAAAAAGACCACTTTTGAACTACACTGTCTGTCCGAAAAAAAGTCACCATTTAATAGGTCAGAGCCTCCAATTACTGCATGTATGATTATGTTTTAGCTATGATTCAACTTATTTAACCCTAACTGATGCAGTCTCATTTCCTAAACAACCATGTCAGAAAACGCATCCTGTGGTAGAGAAGATGTTATTCTGTTTCACAAGGGTCAAATTATTGACGTTCATCAAGCAAATAAAACTATCTAAAGAGATTGCTGAGACTAACATTGCTTTAAGAACTGTCAAACACATAATTTAAAACTGGAAGGATAGTGGGGAACCATCATCTTCAAAGAAGAAATGTGGTCCAATGTGACCACAGATATAAAGTGTGTGACTTTTTTTTTGGACGGGCAGTGTATATTGCAACCCAAATTTCTACTCACCAAAGTATTAGCTCTACTTGAGTTCATGAATACCTGTCTTCGTTTTTGTCGTGGGCAAAAATATGCAAACTAAAGCTTTAGTTGTGGGGGGTTCTGAATATTACACACTGTATCACACAGTCATACATGTTTATTAGGGGTGTAACGATACACAAAAGTCACGGTTCGGTACGTACCTCGGTTTTGAGGTCTCGGTTCGGTTCATTTTCGGTACAGTAAGAGAACCAAATGCAAAACATAATTTTGCTTATTGTTTATTAGGATTTTTTCTAAACCAAATGTATGTTTTAGTCAAATGTAATTCTTTTACTCACCTACTAATGTTATGTGCATTGTCCCTGATACAAATAAACTTAAACTTATTGAACTTAACTGCATGAATAAAATATAAAGCTACTTAAACCATTATACAAAATATGAAAAAAATGTACTGTTGTAAAGTGCTGCCTAATAAGTTCAATGCATTATTCTCAAATTAACATAAAATGTGAATTAGAAAAAATTCTCACACATTTTTTTTTTTTTTTTACATGTGAACGGACTGACCATAGGGCAATGTGGGCAAATGCCACAACAGCTGCCTGACGATGCAACCGTTCGGCCGCAAAAAAAATAAATGAATGAATGAATAACGCGGATCATCACAATGGCACAGTGCGTAGTGGCCTGCTGTTACCGCATCTGCAGCAGCAGATCCACAGGTGCCGGGAGCTCATGGACACAGCCAGACAGAGAGAGAGAGACGGGCGGGTGGACGGACGGAGGGACAGGTAGACAGATAGAGGGGAGAGAGGAGCCACAGCCCTCACCTCCACTCTTCCTACAAGCAGGAAGGCTCTTCAAGTCTGTTTACTCGCTAGCGGTAGCATTAACATTAGCAGTAGCATTAGCGATAGCCACCATCGGGCGGCACGTGTAGCTGCAGGCAGACTGTAAACACAGACAACTTCTGTACCGAATCTCAACGCTGTGCCGAACCGAACGCCCCGTACCGAATCGGTTCAATACGAATACATGTACCGTTACACCACTAATGTTTATAGATCAAATTGGTGTGGAAGTATAATTGAAGCTTGTCAAAAGGTATTGTTACAAAGGACTAGCAAGTTTACATTAAGTGGAAAGCACACAATAAATCTACAAATAGTAGAATGTCATTCTGATTCAGTAATTAATTTGTTACACATTTTGGTTGCTTCCTAATGATTTTTTAAATGTTTCAGTACCCAGCTAATATATAAAAGCTATATTCCTTACTATCTATGTATATACCTTGTAGGCACTTGCAAGTGTGTATACACAGTGTTTTATAAATCTGAATGTTTTTTGTCACATCACATCCACCCCGACACTTTAGAGAGCTTCTGTCCTGATGCCGTGTTTGCTTGTTCTGACCCGAAAACAAAATGTGTTGTTTGGGTCAGAAACATGCTCATTTACAAAGGAAAAAAAGCAAAATCGGTTAGCAGAATCATTAAGCAGGCCCGCACACGATCCCAAGGAAATGATCAAGTGGGAACCAGTTCTGAAGAGGAACCGGTTCTCGATTCCCACCCCTAGACTTCAGTCTATGATGTGGACACAAAAACAGTCCTCTCCATTGAAGTAGTGAAGTCATCAACACTTGTATTTCACAGATCCTAACTCTACCTATACTCTCCACTCTAAGGCCCCGTCCAGACGAATACGCGGCTTCACCGAATCCGGTCTTTTTCTTAATCGTTTTGAAAAAAATCTCCGTAAACACGGCATCGTTTTCAGAAATACCTGCGTCCACATGGATCCAGTGAAAACGACCCAAAACGCTGTAGTACATACTGCAGGCGTGTGTGGAGCGGGTGGAGTGTGTGTGGCGCTGTAACGCTGCAACACAGAGAAGAAGACGGGAAGTCCCCGCTGTAATTCAATAGAAGAAGTCCCCCGCTGTATTCAAACTCAAACATGGATTAAATGTTGACAGGGAGTCGTGTCAGAGTAAATATGACGATCAGTGATAATTAAACAGGCGCGATTCAGCCGCAGCGTCTGAGCGACCCGACGGCAGTCGGCCGTTGTTGTTACGTCCATATAGGCTGTTGTGCAGCTGCTGCAGCTGTGTGTGTGTGTGTGTCTGTGTCAGGTTACAGGTAGAGCGGCGGAGGGCATGACATCATCGTTTCAGAAAAAAGCCGTATTGGCCGTCCAGACGAAAACGCTGGGGCGGCGTTTTCAAATTTTCCCACTCTGGGACCCGTTTTCAAAAAATACCGTTTTCACCCCCTGAAAACGCCGGATTCGTGTGGACGCGAGGCCGATCCGATAAAGTATTTATCCGGATTCGAAAAAAACGTATTCGTCTGGACGGGGCCTAAATGTGGAACTGGCTTCTGAGAAGTGAGTGAATGGGTTTTAAATCTGTTGTCTGGGAACAACAACTAAACATGGCAGCAGAAATTAATATTAATCAGATTGGCAGAGATACAGGTGATAAATCAGATGGATGGAATAACCCCAAAATACCCACTGTTGAACTACTGCAAAATTTGTACTCTCCAAACTATAAGCTCTACTGGAGTTCATGTATACCTGTCTGAATGTTTTTGGTCCACAACAAAAATGAAAAGCTAAATTTATGGTTTATGGGTTTTTTTCCCTGTATATTATAGACTGTATCACATAGTCATACACATCTATAGATGGAATTGGTGTACACATTGAAACCTAGTTTAAAGTTCTCAAAAGGTACAGGACTGGCACAGAATCAGAAAGTTTACATTAAGTGGGAAGTACACAATAAAAGTTGTATTCAGTTCACACTGGTACAGAAATAGGTCTGACTGCTTTCAGGATGTGTGGATTGTACATTCAACAACCTTATCCATAGTATATGAAGTGAAATATAAACTAATTCATTGAATTGTGTTCAGAAGATGGCAAAACGTGTTACCTAATTGTTTATTTTTTAAGTGACTCATTTGTTACACATTTTAGTTATTTCCTAATGATTCTTTTTTTGTTTCAGTACCCAGACACAAGTGTGTACATTCCTTACTATTTATGTATAACCTTGTGCATGTTGTAGGAAGCAAAGCAACTTCATTGCATTTACACACAGTTTTCTAAGTAGTGTTAAACATATGGGGTTTCGGTCTACAATGTGGACACAAAAAACATTCCTCCACATTGAAATAGTTAAGTCACCAGGACTCATGTATTTCACAGATCCTAACTTTAAGGTAGAGTTGTTGAACAGGGATCTGAGAAGTGAGTGAATGGAGTAAGGGGTTTAAATCTGTGCCAGATGACCTGTGTCAGTCCTTGAGTGTAGGCAGTGTGGGGGATGGTTTGTCGTAGCTGACGATGGTCGTTAGGCATTTTCAGGTTGGGCTCCACAGTTTCTACCTTCTTTCAGCCAACATCTTATACCCAAATCAGACCGACTGAGACACAAGCATTCCCAGGTCCCAGGTTGTCCATGTGCTACCCACGAACCTATGGCCTTTGGTGACTCAACTTCTCTGGCAACTGTTAAGAGTGGGTGTACCAGCAATATTCCATTTTGTGTAAAGAATCGTCAGTTCTTTGATGAGTTTTGTGAAGGTGTGTAATGCCCTGTTATAATATTTTGTGACAGGGCCTTTATATGAGCTACCATTGTCTGCTAGTATGCTGTCTGGAAACAACACCTTAACATGGAATAAGAAATTAGGATTCATCACATTGTCAGAGATACAGGGAATAAGTCAGTGTATGGATGAAATAACCCCCAAAAGATCTACCATTCTCTGCCAGAAAACATTTCTAAGACCTTGGTCATTTCCAGGTTGGGCTTCAGAGTTGCTAATGACCATCATCAGCTACAAGACACCATCCCCCACGCTGCCGCCAAGGACTGACACAAGTCGTCTAGCACAGATTCCCTCACTCCGTTCACTCACTTCTCACAGAAGCCAGTTCTACATACAGTTAGGATCATAAAGAGAAGTGCAAATGCAACTTCATTAGAAATGTTTGTATTAAGTCTTAATGAAAGTTTCCCCATTAGAGCTATCAATTTTTCTTATTTTTTCTCATTCATACATACTGGAGGGTGTATGTCGCTCCATGCTTGATTGAAATCACATGCTTTTCTCAGTGAAAAATTAATAGACTGTAGCAATGTGTGTGGCAATAGTTTAATATAGGGACTTTGTGAGATTAATCCATCCTCTCAATGAAGTATCCCTTGTATCTCTGACTAACTGATGATTCTCCATTCCCTCTGTATTTTACCATGGATATCAAATTGTCATATATCAGTACCACTTTGATTGCAGTGTTGGGAAGATTACTTTGGAAATATAGTTGGTTACAATTACAAGTTACCCTGTTGAAAATGTAATAGTAGGGTAAGTTAAATATTTCAATTATTTCATCAAAGTAATGTAACTAATTACATTCGATTACATTTTAATTACTCTTCTTAATTTTGAATGAATGCTCTCAACTTTTAACAATTGTCACACTTTCAGTCCTAACGGTTAAGCTTTCAGCAGTACTTAAGACAACATCAAGACAATATAATGATAGACTCCACAAGATACCTCTTTTTACTGTGAGAACAACTGTATTATACTTAACATTAGGCCTATAGCCACATAAGGTCAGGGTATAGCTGTAACTCTTCAGATTCGACATTGACAGTTTAGATGTCAACAACATCTCCATGGCTGGCAAACACTCTTTGTACCACACCAGTGTTCCCCAATAGTATGATATTCACAACAACAAGCAATTAGCCTAATAACAGTACAGCAAGAGGCAAACAGCTATGCATGGCATCAATACCATTAGTACAGATTTTTAAACCCATCTGCAAAATGTATTAAATTTAACTGGAGTGTGGATGTTTCTCCGTGCTATCTAATGGTGCGTTTCCACTAGCACAGTACAACAATGTGGCCCTCATAGAGCGTCATCTACTGTATATGGGATATTAGGTGACCACGGAATAACACATGGCTCTGGGCCATCACACCATGTTGAATCCATAAATGTCAATAACTGAAATATTCCCTTAAGTATCATGACAGGTTGCCATTGAGTTTTCCCTTTTCCCGAGTTTGTGTTGTGTATTAACAATTACAAATGTTTGTATTAAATTTAGATTAAAATGTATCTTAAAACTTATACATTAATCTAATGTCTGCTTATCCACCCATGCTGGAGTGTGTATGTCACTCTGTGCTAACTCAGTGGGAACTTGTGTCATTTTGTACCAGCCAACGGTGGACCCCTGTCATTTCATACAAACCAAGAGTGGACATTTTCTTCTGTGAAGCAAAACAATAAGTAAAATGCATTCCTATTAATATAGATTTAGGATGCAAGTACATTCAAATTGATTGAAACCATGCGCTTTTAAAAAGTAGAAGTCTGTGGCCCTCATAGAGCGTCATCTTCAGTAGGCTATATGAGATATTAGGTGACCACAGAATAACACTTTGTGGCTCTAGGCCATCACACCATGTTGAATCCTGAGTTGAGTTATTTAAAGTAGTTTTCCCATGACAACAATGCAGTCAAGAAGTATGAAACTGCAGTAGATCAGAAAACTTAATAGATTGTAGAAAAGTGTGCTGCAGTAGCTAATCATATTACTTAGTCAGGTTAATCCATCCTCTAGAAGAATTATCCCTTGTATCTCAGACAAGCTGATGACCCCTCAGCTCCTCCTTTATTTTCCCATACATGTTTTATTATCGATCCATAAATATCAATAACTGAAATATTCCCTTAAGTATCATGACAGGTTGCCGTTGAGTTTTCCCTCCATGTTTAAAAAAAACTATAATGACAACTTTACCAGTGCTACTTTATGTGTGTTTGCGAGTTTGTGTTGTGTATTAATAATTACAAATGCTTGTATTAAATTTAGATTAAAATGTATCTTAAAACTTATACATTAATCTAATGTCTGCTTATCCACCCATGCTGGAGTGTGTATGTCGCTCCGTGCTATCTCAGTGGGAACCTGTGTCATTATGTACCAGCCAACAGTGGACCCCTGTCATTCCATATGGACCAAGTGTGGACCTTCTACTGTAATGTAAAACAGCAAATAAAATACATCCTTATGAATACAGATTCATGATGCAAGTACATTAAAATGACCTAAAACCCTTAGCTTTAATTCAAGTATTTTTCCTAGAACAACAATGCAGTCAAGGAAAATAAAGACTGTAGAGATGTGTGTTGCAGTAGTACACCGTACATTTAAAAA
Organism: Decapterus maruadsi; assembly: GCA_030347415.2. Lineage (NCBI taxonomy): Eukaryota > Metazoa > Chordata > Actinopteri > Carangiformes > Carangidae > Decapterus > Decapterus maruadsi. The sequence goes on along the minus strand of CM064904.1, from coordinate 153,830 downwards.
TAATTACAACATTATTGGTGCTACTTTATTAGAAATGTTTGTGTTAAGTTTTGATGAAAAAAATCTCTTAAGAACTATTACTTCTGCTTATTTCTGCTTATTTCTTTCTTATTCATACATGATGGAGTGTGTATGTCACTCTATGCTAACTAAGTGGGAACTTGTGTCATTATGCACCAACCAACAGTGGGCCCCTGTCATTCCATATGGACCAAGTGTGGACCTTTTTCTGTAATGTAAAACAGCTAATAAAATACATCCTTATGAATACAAATTTATGATGCGAGTACATTAAGATTACCATAAACCCTAAAACCCTCTATTAAAAGATTTGCAGACAGTAGAAATGTGTGTTGCAGTAGTACACCCTACATTTAAAAAATAATTACAACATTATTGGTGCCATTTTATTAGAAATGTTTGTGTTAAGTTTTGATGAAAAAAATCTCTTAAGAACTATCACTTTTATTTTTCTATAAAATTTTTATTTATTTATTTTCTATTTCTTTCTTATTCATACATGATGGAGTGTGTATGTCACTCCATGCTAACTAAGTGGGAACTTGTGTCATTGTGCACCAACCAACAGTGGGCCCCTGTCATTCCATATAAACCAAGTGTGGACCTTTTTCTGCAATGTAAATCAACTAATAATTCCTATCAATACAGATTGAGAACACATTGTAAAATTGAAACCCTGTGCTCAAAAAAACTGAACAAGCAACAATAGCAAGGTCAATTATTGTTAATGTTTGATCAGAATTCAACAGAAATGATCTAAATGACTATCTTAATTCTAACATAGTTATGGATGTTAAATTGTTTCAATATTTTAAAATTTCTATTATACCTAATACAGTAGTGACTTTAAACTTAGGACATCAATGAAAACAGAACCGTTATATTTTGTTACAAAGAATAACAAATAATGTTTCAAGGTAGTGGTTTGTGCACTAAGGAGCCTGTTTGATAGCCTCTCTACAGTCTGAAAGGCTGCTGGGTCTGCAAGTCGTTCACACCTTGGTGGAGTGTAAGAAACGACGTGTGTGAATGGTGTGTGAATGAGCCATTAAAAACCCTGCTCCAGCCTGCCGGGGCACTGCTGAATATGGTATTTTACACACACACACACTCAGGTCCCCTCTTGGCAAAAGTTGAAAAAATTAACCAGAAGGGTTTTCACATGATTTTAACTTGATTTAAAGCATGTCAAACAGGGGACCTAAAAAATGTCCCCTGTTTGCTGCACGGTCCCCTGTTGGTGAATGTGTAACGACGCCGAAGTCCCCTCATAGATAGTAACAACAGTGCACACACACACACACACACACACACACACACCAGCTGATCCATTTTTTTCCTCATGTTCTTAGTCCAAAGTTTGCACTGCAATTATCTAATGCGAATAACGTAGTGGACGCGCGTGCCCGATGATGCGCGTGCATTTGTGCGTGTGTGTGGGGTCCCCAGAGAGAGAGAGAGAGAGTGAGAGAGAGAGATATTCTCCGCGTCCGTCAACCGGCAACGGTGGGGAACATAGGACCCTTTATTTAAAAAAGGGTCCTATGTTTCCCGGGTCTTTGGGTGAACAGTGGGGAACATAGGACCTTTTTATAAAAGAAGGGTCCTATGTTCCCCGGTTCCATACAAAGCGGGGAACATAGGACCTTTTGGGTGAACAGCGGGGAACATAGGACCTTTTTATAAAAGAAGGGTCCTATGTTCCCCGGTTCCATACAAAGCGGGGAACATAGGACCTTTTGGGTGAACATGTTCCCCGGTTCCATACAAAGCGGGGAACATAGGACCCGGGGAACATAGGACCCGGGGAACATAGGGATGATCCCGTGATTCAAGCTCTACAGGTTCGGACTAACTCGTTTTCAGTGTAACATCGTATATTAATTAACTGTCAAAACAACTTAATGATCGTAGTGAACCTACGATCGGCCGTCAAACCTTTTAAATCATTATCTTTGTTTTAAAGTCCTTGTGAGTCCTGTAAAAGGCTTGTCGCGGAAATCTTGATTCTATCAGTGGTGAGTCAAAGAACAAGACCTCAGTAGTAGGATGCATCCAAGTTTATTCTCTAGAGAAGGGAACAGAACACAGAACTACACAGCAAATAGCAATTCAGAGTAATGCCCCAAGAACAGAAAATGCAGTTCCTTCTTATACCCTACTTTATGGCTTTGGTCATTACTACAAAGTCTTCTAAATCCCTCAGACAGCAAGAATTCAACAGATGTGTTACTCAATAACTGTCTACCCCAGTTGTGAATTTCCCTACAGGTATTTACAACCTAGGGCAATTTTAGAAAACAGGGTTTGTAGTTAATCATTCTAGTGTCCTTCCCTTGCCCCGGATTTGTTGTGCACAGTTCGCAAATGTCTCCTCAATGGAGTGAACAAGTTTTGTAACAGGGTGTTACTACAACTACTTTAATAACTACGCTACTACTCATTACAAAGAGAATACTAAACAGGAAAATACTAATCACAGCTATTTTCCACTACAGTCTCTTTCCTTATCCACAAGTAACCGTGGCTGTATTCAAGTAACACATACATGAACGCACAGCGCCAAAACTAGAACGGCGGTTGCTCGCTCGCATTGCACCGGGGCATGACGGGAATGACTCAACTGCGCATGCTCTATGGGCCAGATAATGCGGAAGTAAACCCGGAAGCCAGGAACTTTTTCGGCGTATGCGCCAGGCGAGCAACTTCCACTGAAATGAACAGCGACCATTTTCCGGTCCGGTATCCAGTTAATATAATACATCCATGATTGATACATGAGGCCCCCTGGTGTCCCACAAGAAATACGTAACACATTTGGTGTGTGGCGTCACCTACGCTACTTGCAGTTTTTCTGGTTACAGATTCTTCAGAATTTTATTCTACAATAGTTTTACGATAAACTGCGGATTTTTTTGGATGAAACGTGATGATTTAAACAGGTAGAGGTCATATTTTTTTCTCATGGCGCAATTCAATCAGATAACAAAATAAAAATCTTGTTCTTGTTCATTTGAATGGACCACCTAAATTTTACACTGTCAGTGACTTTTTTTTTTTTACTTGGTTAAACTACACACGCTGTGTGAAGTAATTGATGTCAATAAACTCATGCGTAAAGTTGGACATGCGTCTTCACCGGCCTACCTAGCGCACTTCTGCATTTATTTACTACACCACACGTCTGGCCCTTCTTTGGAAATGTTCTTCTTCTTACGTGACAATGTTCTTCCATCTCCGGGAGATATTGTCTTGACTTCCACACCAGTGGTTGTGCAACTTCAAATATCAGCTCTGACACATGAAGCCCTTTTGAAAATACGTCATCACTGCAACAAACTACATGTCAGGTCTGGGCTGGAAATGAGGACTCAGGTGCAGAGATGAACAGGCAGCAGCCAGCTTTATTGTTCAAAAAAATAAAAATAAAAAAACTGTGGAGGACAGTATTAATAATAAGTATTAAACAATAAAATTATATTTTAATTATAACAAAAAACCACTCCGCGGAGGGAAACAAAAAACGCTCACAAGGAGGAAAAAAGGCAGGAAAGGAGGCAGAGAGAAGGAGGGGTAAAAAAAAACTAAAGACAATTTTAAAAAATGTGGAGAAAACGTGTGTAATGAAATAAAAGCGGACCAGGTATTGAGGTGAGGTACCCTCAGACTCAGACTTCTGGGGGGTGGGGGGCACTGTTGCGGAACACCCCCCCCCAAATGAAAGGGCAGTTCAACTTCAAAAATATTTTTTTCTTTGTTTTTAGGAATGAGGGAAGGGAATCCTGGGGACGGGAGAGGGAAGGGGAGTGCAGGGAGGAGGGCAGGTCCATGGACGCTGACCAGAGGCCCGGGGAGAGGCTCTGCAGGCAGAGAGAAGCGGGTAAACAAAACTAAAGACAATTAATAAAAATGTGGACAAATGCAACAGCAGAGAGGTGAACTTACGATGGGCGATGGCGATCCAGTGGACTCATTTGCACGATGGTGCAGGGAGAAGTCCCACTGTAGTAGTTCCCTTCTATGACGTTATACCGCAGCTGGGGAGCTATGATGTTGTACCGCAGCTGGGAGCCTTGTGCTGGATCTGAGTTGTAGTATCAAATAGAGGTCAGAGCATTAAAGACAAACTATGAAAGTCTGGTCACTTTTCCTCTGTATTGCTAACCTTCTTTATTATGAAATAATATTTTTGAAGGCACTGTCGACTGTGTGGTCATTTTTCTCAAGAAAAATACCTGAAAATCAACTTTACTGTTCATCAGTCCAGGTTTAAATGTACGTCCGACACAGTTCCCTGGATACGGTTTATACCTAGGTGGAGTTTGAAAGTACATCACCTATCTACCATTGAGTTGAAGGGGGCAACATAACTTGTTGCTCACTGAATTTACTCACTTGAGTCACTTTTAACGGCCACTTCCTTTCAGTCTGCAATGTAAGTACATTGTTATTCACGACAAAATCTTAAAACACGAAGCAAAGTAAGCAGAGACAGCAGGAATTTTATTCTACAAAAGACAATTAATAAAAATGTGGAGAAAACGTGTGTAATAAAATATTGTAAACCCAGCTACCTGTAATAATGACCACGCTGTTTGCTTTGCGCCTTGCAGCCTGTACAGGAGCCATAGGATTTATTTATCCTACTGATAAAACATCACCACCACTTCCTGATGTCTACAATTCACTCACTTTAGTCACTTTTCACGGCCACTTCCACCTTTCAGTCTGCAATGTAAGTACATTGTTTACTCGATCCAGCTCAGTGGAAAAGGAAGGGAAACTTTACAACTCCGGTATTTCACCAAACTATAATGCGCCTCATTGAATTACATTGACGTCCACTGCTCTTTTGCCGTCCATCATGGCGTCCAGAGCGTAACATCACGTGCAAAGGGTCAATACCATAGATATAGAAGGATTTTATAAAATTAGGAGTATTATAGTAATAATGAAGTCATTATTTTAAATATAGTAGTATATCTATGGTCAATACAGCCTAAAAGGTTAAAATGCTCTCATTGATGAGAGAGGCAGCCATTACCTGCGGTAATACGTCATCACTGCAACAAACTACATGTCAGGTCTGGGCTGGAAATGAGGACTCAGGTGCAGAGATGAACAGGCAGCAGCCAGCTTTATTGTTCACAAAAATAAAAATAAAAAAACTGTGGAGGACAGTATTAATAATAAGTATTAAACAATAAAATTATATTTTAATTATAACAAAAAACCACTCCGCGGAGGGAAACAAAAAACGCTCACAAGGAGGAAAAAAGGCAGGAAAGGAGGCAGAGAGAAGGAGGGGTAAAAAAAACTAAAGACAATTTTAAAAAATGTGGAGAAAACGTGTGTAATGAAATAAAAGCGGACCAGGTATTGAGGTGAGGTACCCTCAGACTCAGACTTCTGGGGGGTGGGGGGCACTGTTGCGGAACACCCCCCCCCCAAATGAAAGGGCAGTTCAACTTCAAAAATATTTTTTTCTTTGTTTTTAGGAATGAGGGAAGGGAATCCTGGGGACGGGAGAGGGAAGGGGAGTGCAGGGAGGAGGGCAGGTCCATGGACGCTGACCAGAGGCCCGGGAGAGGCTCTGCAGGCAGAGAGAAGCGGGTAAACAAAACTAAAGACAATTAATAAAAATGTGGACAAATGCAACAGCAGAGAGGTGAACTTACGATGGGCGATGGCGATCCAGTGGACTCATTTGCACGATGGTGCAGGGAGAAGTCCCACTGTAGTAGTTCCCTTCTATGACGTTATACCGCAGCTGGGGAGCTATGATGTTGTACCGCAGCTGGGGAGCCTTGTGCTGGATCTGAGTTGTAGTATCAAATAGAGGTCAGAGCATTAAAGACAAACTATGAAAGTCTGGTCACTTTTCCTCTGTATTGCTAACCTTCTTTATTATGAAATAATATTTTTGAAGGCACTGTCGACTGTGTGGTCATTTTTCTCAAGAAAAATACCTGAAAATCAACTTTACTGTTCATCAGTCCAGGTTTAAATGTACGTCCGACACAGTTCCCTGGATACGGTCTATACCTAGGTGGAGTTTGAAAGTACATCACCTATCTACCATTGAGTTGAAGGGGGCAACATAACTTGTTGCTCACTGAATTTACTCACTTGAGTCACTTTTAACGGCCACTTCCTTTCAGTCTGCAATGTAAGTACATTGTTATTCACGACAAAATCTTAAAACACGAAGCAAAGTAAGCAGAGACAGCAGGAATTTTATTCTACAAAAGACAATTAATAAAAATGTGGAGAAAACGTGTGTAATAAAATATTGTAAACCCAGCTACCTGTAATAATGACCACGCTGTTTGCTTTGCGCCTTGCAGCCTGTACAGGAGCCATAGGATTTATTTATCCTACTGATAAAACATCACCACCACTTCCTGATGTCTACAATTCACTCACTTTAGTCACTTTTCACGGCCACTTCCACCTTTCAGTCTGCAATGTAAGTACATTGTTTACTCGATCCAGCTCAGTGGAAAAGGAAGGGAAACTTTACAACTCCGGTATTTCACCAAACTATAATGCGCCTCATTGAATTACATTGACGTCCACTGCTCTTTTGCCGTCCATCATGGCGTCCAGAGCGTAACATCACGTGCAAGGGGTCAATACCATAGATATAGAAGGATTTTATAAAATTAGGAGTATTATAGTAATAATGAAGTCATTATTATAAATATAGTAGTATATCTATGGTCAATACAGCCTAAAAGGTTCAAATGCTCTCATTGATGAGAGAGGCAGCCATTACCTGCAGTAATACGTCATCACTGCAACAAACTACATGTCAGGTCTGGGCTGGAAATGAGGACTCAGGTGCAGTGATGAACAGGCAGCAGCCAGCTTTATTGTTCAAAAAAATAAAAATAAAAAAACTGTGGAGGACAGTATTAATAATAAGTATTACACAATAAAATTATATTTTAATTATAACAAAAAACCACTCCGCGGAGGGAAACAAAAAACGCTCACAAGGAGGAAAAAAGGCAGGAAAGGAGGCAGAGAGAAGGAGGGGTAAAAAAAACTAAAGACAATTTTAAAAAATGTGGAGAAAACGTGTGTAATGAAATAAAAGCTGACCAGGTATTGAGGTGAGGTACCCTCAGACTCAGACTTCTGGGGGGGGGGGGGCCCTGTTGCGGAACACCCCCCCCCCCCCCCCCCCCCACAAATGAAAGGGCAGTTCAACTTCAAAAATATTTTTTCTTTGTTTTTAGGAATGAGGGAAGGGAATCCTGGGGACGGGAGAGGGAAGGGGAGTGCAGGGAGGAGGGCAGGTCCATGGACGCTGACCAGAGGCCCGGGGAGAGGCTCTGCAGGCAGAGAGAAGCGGGTAAACAAAACTAAAGACAATTAATAAAAATGTGGAC
>CM064904.1:140912-143412 GCA_030347415.2 Decapterus maruadsi | reverse complement strand
GATGATCCACTTACACTAACGAAGAAAAAAGGAAAAATACGAGAGTGACGTCCAGTGTTGGGACTCTTGTGTTCGGAGCGGAGCCCCGGAGTTGCGTTCAGTGCTGGAGCCTTTTTTCTTTTCACAACGACTGGACCCCAAGGATCCAACTAGTCACACAGAGGACAATGTTAACAGAACAACCCAAAAAACCCGGACCCCTCACTGATGGTCACACAAAAAAAGAATTCAATTCCCCCTAAACTAAAAATTCACAATATGTATATAAATCAATATACACTCAATAAAAACAACATTTTCATATCCTCAACAAATTTACCCCTACTTTATCACTGCCTTATTATAAATCTAACAAACAATTTTAACAGAAGGGGCGTGGCTTAACCACAAACCTAACAACAATTCGACAAAAAACTTAACATAAACATAACATACAACTTATTACCTCCTTAAAATTAAAATTAAAATCCTCCTTAAAATAAAAAATAACACAAATAAACACAATCTTCATAAGAAGAATAATTTTTGTATTTGTGTGTTTAAACTTAAACAACCTCAAACACACTTTTAATTTTAAAATTCCTTTCTCTTCCCCCTCTCGTTATTATCTTACAATCAACAGAATCAACCCATAAATCTACCACACATTCCAAAATTAAACTCAGGTCTTAACAACATTTTTCCATTAAAAAACGAAAATTACTTCTTCTTAAATAAACACAGGACCTAAAGACTGGAAACCGCCTCAAAGGTGACGGGTAATTCTAATTAACATAACAAACAAACAACCGAAATCAACCCAGTTTTACCTTAAAAAACACCTTAATTAACTCACTTTTAAACAAAATCCACAAACCAACTTTGACATGTATTCCCCACTTACTTAAACATTTATCAACAAAGTATAACAACACACTTTTAAGTAAATCACCTTAAAATAACCCAAAAACACCCTACTTGCCCAAAACCCTCAGCCAGGGAGGTGCGCCCCATAGTTAGGTGAGAACCAAAAGACCAGCAAAACAGGAACTCGGCAGAAGACCCAGAGAGGACACCCTGAAACAAACAAAGGCCCTTTTGAGGGCTATTCTAAATGAGCATCCTTCAACGAAGACCACAAGCCGCCAGAGTCCAGCCGAGCACCGCCGAGCACCGCCGAGCACCGCCGAGATTCACCGGAGTCCCTTTGGAGGGACAAGGAGGCAGAGTTCATCTCGGCTGGCCTTGTCTTTTCCAATCCTCTGGGAGGACCGGGGAAAGCTCCGCTTCGGCGTTGCCGACCCTGGTTCCTTCCCAGAGGGGGGACCAATCGGAGGTTCTATGGGGGGACAAGGAGGCAGAGTTCATCTCGGCTGGCCTTGTCCTTCTCAGTCCTCTGGGGATGTCGGGAGGACGCCACCTTCCAGTGGCTAATCCCGACCTCTCCGTGAGGGGAACCAACCGAGGAAGAATCCAAGGAGACCAACATCTTCGTGCTTTGACCGGTTTGACAACAGAAACCTAACGGTGCCAACAAGTTGTAGACTACTGGTCAAGGCGGTACGTATGCGGCCCCCCGTGTCCCGACTCTAGGGCAGCACTACGGGAGTGGTGGTTCAGGCATCAGAACCTTAAACGTAGCCAAGTCTTCTATGAGGAATAGCCTCGCTCACACAACAGCCCATCTTGCACCACACACGCTTTAAAAATCCTTTTGCCACCAAACTTTAAACTCAATTGGGCGTCCTTCAAATTGTCACCTTCCTCCAAATTTTAACATCCCTCAGTATGCCTAGAAACTGAGCCGAGGATGCACCGGGACCATAGGACAACTCCTTCAACCTTACTTTATTTATTTTATTTGACTTACTTAATTTTTTACTTTAAACCAAACCAACTAGATCTTCAAAAAATCTAAAACTTCAAAATTTAAAAACTTTATAGATATCCTTCTCAAAAAACAACTGCTTTCAAAAAACCAGAACCTAAAAACCAAGAGAAATGGCTAGTGTAGTGTAGAGTAGTCTTGACAAGGACACGCCCCGGAGGATAGCTACCTCCGGGTGGACCTCCCTTGATTGAGGACGTATTGTGATAAGTGGTCGAAACGTTCAATGATATCAAGGCACACAACTGAGGACGTGTCCCAGTGAGCACAGACTTTGCAGAGAATCAATCGGAATTCTAGTCTGACTAGTTTTCCGCAGTTGGAGCTTCGAGGACCGCGAGGTCCCCGTTCTCTTAAAAACAGACGCCGGTCCTGTGGCTGGTTGATCACGTGCAGTGTTGGGGTGTAGCTCACTCTCTGTCACAGAGGTGAATGCACTTACAAGCTGGACTGGTCTTCCTACTGCAGGTCCGGAGCAGTTAGAGATGTCCGTGCTAGTGTTTAGGAAGCTCCTCCAGATCTCTCACTGGACCCTGGTTACTTCCTTGCACCCTCCACATTCCCCTGCGGGGACCAATTCATGTGACCTCGTGTCCATGTTTTTGGCTCCTTTGCTTGGGATTCAGGTTTAAA
>CM064904.1:133412-135912 GCA_030347415.2 Decapterus maruadsi | reverse complement strand
TGTATTTGTGTGTTTAAACTTAAACAACCTCAAACACACTTTTAATTTTAAAATTCCTTTCTCTTCCCCCTCTCGTTATTATCTTACAATCAACAGAATCAACCCATAAATCTACCACACATTCCAAAATTAAACTCAGGTCTTAACAACATTTTTCCATTAAAAAACGAAAATTACTTCTTCTTAAATAAACACAGGACCTAAAGACTGGAAACCGCCTCAAAGGTGACGGGTAATTCTAATTAACATAACAAACAAACAACCGAAATCAACCCAGTTTTACCTTAAAAAACACCTTAATTAACTCACTTTTAAACAAAATCCACAAACCAACTTTGACATGTATTCCCCACTTACTTAAACATTTATCAACAAAGTATAACAACACACTTTTAAGTAAATCACCTTAAAATAACCCAAAAACACCCTACTTGCCCAAAACCCTCAGCCAGGGAGGTGCGCCCCATAGTTAGGTGAGAACCAAAAGACCAGCAAAACAGGAACTCGGCAGAAGACCCAGAGAGGACACCCTGAAACAAACAAAGGCCCTTTTGAGGGCTATTCTAAATGAGCATCCTTCAACGAAGACCACAAGCCGCCAGAGTCCAGCCGAGCACCGCCGAGCACCGCCGAGCACCGCCGAGATTCACCGGAGTCCCTTTGGAGGGACAAGGAGGCAGAGTTCATCTCGGCTGGCCTTGTCTTTTCCAATCCTCTGGGAGGACCGGGGAAAGCTCCGCTTCGGCGTTGCCGACCCTGGTTCCTTCCCAGAGGGGGGACCAATCGGAGGTTCTATGGGGGGACAAGGAGGCAGAGTTCATCTCGGCTGGCCTTGTCCTTCTCAGTCCTCTGGGGATGTCGGGAGGACGCCACCTTCCAGTGGCTAATCCCGACCTCTCCGTGAGGGGAACCAACCGAGGAAGAATCCAAGGAGACCAACATCTTCGTGCTTTGACCGGTTTGACAACAGAAACCTAACGGTGCCAACAAGTTGTAGACTACTGGTCAAGGCGGTACGTATGCGGCCCCCGTGTCCCGACTCTAGGGCAGCACTACGGGAGTGGTGGTTCAGGCATCAGAACCTTAAACGTAGCCAAGTCTTCTATGAGGAATAGCCTCGCTCACACAACAGCCCATCTTGCACCACACACGCTTTAAAAATCCTTTTGCCACCAAACTTTAAACTCAATTGGGCGTCCTTCAAATTGTCACCTTCCTCCAAATTTTAACATCCCTCAGTATGCCTAGAAACTGAGCCGAGGATGCACCGGGACCATAGGACAACTCCTTCAACCTTACTTTATTTATTTTATTTGACTTACTTAATTTTTTACTTTAAACCAAACCAACTAGATCTTCAAAAAATCTAAAACTTCAAAATTTAAAAACTTTATAGATATCCTTCTCAAAAAACAACTGCTTTCAAAAAACCAGAACCTAAAAACCAAGAGAAATGGCCTAGTGTAGTGTAGAGTAGTCTTGACAAGGACACGCCCGGAGGATAGCTACCTCCGGGTGGACCTCCCTTGATTGAGGACGTATTGTGATAAGTGGTCGAAACGTTCAATGATATCAAGGCACACAACTGAGGACGTGTCCCAGTGAGCACAGACTTTGCAGAGAATCAATCGGAATTCTAGTCTGACTAGTTTTCCGCAGTTGGAGCTTCGAGGACCGCGAGGTCCCCGTTCTCTTAAAAACAGACGCCGGTCCTGTGGCTGGTTGATCACGTGCAGTGTTGGGGTGTAGCTCACTCTCTGTCACAGAGGTGAATGCACTTACAAGCTGGACTGGTCTTCCTACTGCAGGTCCGGAGCAGTTAGAGATGTCCGTGCTAGTGTTTAGGAAGCTCCTCCAGATCTCTCACTGGACCCTGGTTACTTCCTTGCACCCTCCACATTCCCCTGCGGGGACCAATTCATGTGACCTCGTGTCCATGTTTTTGGCTCCTTTGCTTGGGATTCAGGTTTAAAAGGTGTGCTTGGAGGCTTCCTGGGACGGTATTGATCAATACATGGGGAAGTCACTATTCACTGCGCAGAGTACTCTGACCTGCAACAAAGCCCTTCTCACGAAGGACATACAAAACTCTGCTCTGTCTAGAACTCACTAGAATAAAATTAACCCATATCTTTATTTACTATTTTAATTAAACTTACTATTAATTACTATTTTTACTATGACTTACTTACTATTACTTACTATTTACTTTCTATTAGAGAGAGAAAAAAAAAAAAAAAAAAAAAAATATTAAAAATTAATTTTTAATTAAATCATACAAAACATACATCCCCCCTCAACCCCCCACTACTGGATCATAAGGAACATGGACCTTTCTTGGACTCCACAAAAAATTCCCGGAAACTAAGGAAAACCAAGTGGAATCAAAATTGAAGAACAATTCCAACCACATGGACTCTTCTTTAGATTCCCCCTCCCCTCCTCTACCCATCCTTTCTTTCTCCTCTCTCTCTCTTTTCTACTCTAATATGGCTCAGAA
>CM064904.1:125912-128412 GCA_030347415.2 Decapterus maruadsi | reverse complement strand
ACCCTGAAACAAACAAAGGCCCTTTTGAGGGCTATTCTAAATGAGCATCCTTCAACGAAGACCACAAGCCGCCAGAGTCCAGCCGAGCACCGCCGAGCACCGCCGAGCACCGCCGAGATTCACCGGAGTCCCTTTGGAGGGACAAGGAGGCAGAGTTCATCTCGGCTGGCCTTGTCTTTTCCAATCCTCTGGGAGGACCGGGGAAAGCTCCGCTTCGGCGTTGCCGACCCTGGTTCCTTCCCAGAGGGGGGACCAATCGGAGGTTCTATGGGGGGACAAGGAGGCAGAGTTCATCTCGGCTGGCCTTGTCCTTCTCAGTCCTCTGGGGATGTCGGGAGGACGCCACCTTCCAGTGGCTAATCCCGACCTCTCCGTGAGGGGAACCAACCGAGGAAGAATCCAAGGAGACCAACATCTTCGTGCTTTGACCGGTTTGACAACAGAAACCTAACGGTGCCAACAAGTTGTAGACTACTGGTCAAGGCGGTACGTATGCGGCCCCCGTGTCCCGACTCTAGGGCAGCACTACGGGAGTGGTGGTTCAGGCATCAGAACCTTAAACGTAGCCAAGTCTTCTATGAGGAATAGCCTCGCTCACACAACAGCCCATCTTGCACCACACACGCTTTAAAAATCCTTTTGCCACCAAACTTTAAACTCAATTGGGCGTCCTTCAAATTGTCACCTTCCTCCAAATTTTAACATCCCTCAGTATGTCTAGAAACTGAGCCGAGGATGCACCGGGACCATAGGACAACTCCTTCAACCTTACTTTATTTATTTTATTTGACTTACTTAATTTTTTACTTTAAACCAAACCAACTAGATCTTCAAAAAATCTAAAACTTCAAAATTTAAAAACTTTATAGATATCCTTCTCAAAAAACAACTGCTTTCAAAAAACCAGAACCTAAAAACCAAGAGAAATGGCTAGTGTAGTGTAGAGTAGTCTTGACAAGGACACGCCCGGAGGATAGCTACCTCCGGGTGGACCTCCCTTGATTGAGGACGTATTGTGATAAGTGGTCGAAACGTTCAATGATATCAAGGCACACAACTGAGGACGTGTCCCAGTGAGCACAGACTTTGCAGAGAATCAATCGGAATTCTAGTCTGACTAGTTTTCCGCAGTTGGAGCTTCGAGGACCGCGAGGTCCCCGTTCTCTTAAAAACAGACGCCGGTCCTGTGGCTGGTTGATCACGTGCAGTGTTGGGGTGTAGCTCACTCTCTGTCACAGAGGTGAATGCACTTACAAGCTGGACTGGTCTTCCTACTGCAGGTCCGGAGCAGTTAGAGATGTCCGTGCTAGTGTTTAGGAAGCTCCTCCAGATCTCTCACTGGACCCTGGTTACTTCCTTGCACCCTCCACATTCCCCTGCGGGGACCAATTCATGTGACCTCGTGTCCATGTTTTTGGCTCCTTTGCTTGGGATTCAGGTTTAAAAGGTGTGCTTGGAGGCTTCCTGGGACGGTATTGATCAATACATGGGGAAGTCACTATTCACTGCGCAGAGTACTCTGACCTGCAACAAAGCCCTTCTCACGAAGGACATACAAAACTCTGCTCTGTCTAGAACTCACTAGAATAAAATTAACCCATATCTTTATTTACTATTTTAATTAAACTTACTATTAATTACTATTTTTACTATGACTTACTTACTATTACTTACTATTTACTTTCTATTAGAGAGAGAAAAAAAAAAAAAAAAAAAAAAAAAAAAAAAATTATTAAAAATTAATTTTTAATTAAATCATACAAAACATACATCCCCCCTCAACCCCCCACTACTGGATCATAAGGAACATGGACCTTTCTTGGACTCCACAAAAAATTCCCGGAAACTAAGGAAAACCAAGTGGAATCAAAATTGAAGAACAATTCCAACCACATGGACTCTTCTTTAGATTCCCCCTCCCCTCCTCTACCCATCCTTTCTTTCTCCTCTCTCTCTCTTTTCTACTCTAATATGGCTCAGAAGTAAATGGGAGTCGGAATGGGACTGACCTGCGTCGGCCCGCGCCTTGCCTTTGTTATCCTATTAAACCAATCTGGCGTCGGCCAGAAAGGGGGATACATTGTGTATTTCACTACTACACCTAACCCTGCCAGTGCCTCGGACTAGTTCCTTCCGTACAAACCCACTATATTTACATTATGGCCATTTTCACCCTCTGTCTCTCTGTCTAGTTTCTCTATTTTAACTATAATTGAGATCACACTGTAATCTCTGTGATCTAATCAACAAACAATGAAAAACTGTAAACAGTCCATTGTTTAAACATTATGACCCCTAAACCAATCACATAAATAATAACTTTATTGTTTAAACTTTACACTTACCTCCAACATTACGGTGGGACTCAATTAGTCCCTAACCAATCCCCTTAATAATTTTAGATTTTAATTTTAAAACGCCTACATATTACCTATTATTTATTTATTTTTTTAAACCAAGTTTTTTTTTACCATTTCTTATTTTACTTTTCTCTTTGTCC
>CM064904.1:115912-120912 GCA_030347415.2 Decapterus maruadsi | reverse complement strand
GGGCAGCACTACGGGAGTGGTGGTTCAGGCATCAGAACCTTAAACGTAGCCAAGTCTTCTATGAGGAATAGCCTCGCTCACACAACAGCCCATCTTGCACCACACACGCTTTAAAAATCCTTTTGCCACCAAACTTTAAACTCAATTGGGCGTCCTTCAAATTGTCACCTTCCTCCAAATTTTAACATCCCTCAGTATGCCTAGAAACTGAGCCGAGGATGCACCGGGACCATAGGACAACTCCTTCAACCTTACTTTATTTATTTTATTTGACTTACTTAATTTTTTACTTTAAACCAAACCAACTAGATCTTCAAAAAATCTAAAACTTCAAAATTTAAAAACTTTATAGATATCCTTCTCAAAAAACAACTGCTTTCAAAAAACCAGAACCTAAAAACCAAGAGAAATGGCTAGTGTAGTGTAGAGTAGTCTTGACAAGGACACGCCCCGGAGGATAGCTACCTCCGGGTGGACCTCCCTTGATTGAGGACGTATTGTGATAAGTGGTCGAAACGTTCAATGATATCAAGGCACACAACTGAGGACGTGTCCCAGTGAGCACAGACTTTGCAGAGAATCAATCGGAATTCTAGTCTGACTAGTTTTCCGCAGTTGGAGCTTCGAGGACCGCGAGGTCCCCGTTCTCTTAAAAACAGACGCCGGTCCTGTGGCTGGTTGATCACGTGCAGTGTTGGGGTGTAGCTCACTCTCTGTCACAGAGGTGAATGCACTTACAAGCTGGACTGGTCTTCCTACTGCAGGTCCGGAGCAGTTAGAGATGTCCGTGCTAGTGTTTAGGAAGCTCCTCCAGATCTCTCACTGGACCCTGGTTACTTCCTTGCACCCTCCACATTCCCCTGCGGGGACCAATTCATGTGACCTCGTGTCCATGTTTTTGGCTCCTTTGCTTGGGATTCAGGTTTAAAAGGTGTGCTTGGAGGCTTCCTGGGACGGTATTGATCAATACATGGGGAAGTCACTATTCACTGCGCAGAGTACTCTGACCTGCAACAAAGCCCTTCTCACGAAGGACATACAAAACTCTGCTCTGTCTAGAACTCACTAGAATAAAATTAACCCATATCTTTATTTACTATTTTAATTAAACTTACTATTAATTACTATTTTTACTATTACTTACTTACTATTACTTACTATTTACTTTCTATTAGAGAGAAAAAAAAAAAAAAAAAAAAAAAAAAAAAAATTATTAAAAATTAATTTTTAATTAAATCATACAAAACATACATCCCCCCTCAACCCCCCACTACTGGATCATAAGGAACATGGACCTTTCTTGGACTCCACAAAAAATTCCCGGAAACTAAGGAAAACCAAGTGGAATCAAAATTGAAGAACAATTCCAACCACATGGACTCTTCTTTAGATTCCCCCTCCCCTCCTCTACCCATCCTTTCTTTCTCCTCTCTCTCTCTTTTCTACTCTAATATGGCTCAGAAGTAAATGGGAGTCGGAATGGGACTGACCTGCGTCGGCCCGCGCCTTGCCTTTGTTATCCTATTAAACCAATCTGGCGTCGGCCAGAAAGGGGGATACATTGTGTATTTCACTACTACACCTAACCCTGCCAGTGCCTCGGACTAGTTCCTTCCGTACAAACCCACTATATTTACATTATGGCCATTTTCACCCTCTGTCTCTCTGTCTAGTTTCTCTATTTTAACTATAATTGAGATCACACTGTAATCTCTGTGATCTAATCAACAAACAATGAAAAACTGTAAACAGTCCATTGTTTAAACATTATGACCCCTAAACCAATCACATAAATAATAACTTTATTGTTTAAACTTTACACTTACCTCCAACATTACGGTGGGACTCAATTAGTCCCTAACCAATCCCCTTAATAATTTTAGATTTTAATTTTAAAACGCCTACATATTACCTATTATTTATTTTTTTTAAACCAAGTTTTTTTTTACCATTTCTTATTTTACTTTTCTCTTTGTCCCTAAACAAAAAACCCCCCATGTATATTTTTCTATATTACATTTTATTATCTACTCCTTTTAATTTTTTTAAATTCTTTTATATCCTTTTTTATAACTTAATATAAAATACTATATTTATTTCCACAATTCTCTCCCTCGTCCCCTTTACCCCCTCCTCCAACAGGTTTAGAAAATCGACTGAAGACTAAATTTAATGAACATCTTCTTAAAAACCATCTGGACATGTCATCTTTACCAAAACTTAACCACTCCCTACCGGATATTGGACACTGATTTCTGGCCTAAACTTAACCGGACACAGAATATGACTACTTACATGACCCCACATGAGAGATCCTCATAGACACCTGGGCATGTCATTTTTACTAAACTTAACCACTCCCTGCCAAATATTGGAAACTGATTTCTGACCTAAACTTAACCGGACACAGGATGGAACTATTACATGACCCCACATGAGAGATTCTCATAGACACCTGGGCATGTCATTTTTACTAAACTTAACCACTCCCTGCCAAATATTGGACACTGATTTCTGACCTAAACTTAACCGGACACAGGATGGAACTATTACATGACCCCACATGAGAGATTCTCATAGACACCTGGGCATGTCATTTTTACTAAACTTAACCACTCCCTGCCAAATATTGGACACTGATTTCTGGCCTAAACTTAACCGGACACAGGATGGAACTATTACATGACCCCACATGAGAGATTCTCATAGAACCTGGGCATGTCATTTTTACTGAACTTAACCACTCCCTACCAAATATTGGACACTGATTTCTGACCTAAACTTAACCGGACACAGGATGGAACTATTACATGACCCCACATGAGAGATTCTCATAGACACCTGGGCATGTCATTTTTACTAAACTTAACCACTCCCTGCCAAATATTGGACACTGATTTCTGACCTAAACTTAACCGGACACAGGATGGAACTATTACATGACCCACATGAGAGATTCTCATAGACACCTGGGCATGTCATTTTTACTAAACTTAACCACTCCCTGCCAAATATTGGACACTGATTTCTGACCTAAACTTAACCGGACACAGGATGGAACTATTACATGACCCCACATGAGAGATTCTCATAGACACCTGGGCATGTCATTTTTACTAAACTTAACCACTCCCTGCCAAATATTGGACACTGATTTCTGACCTAAACTTAACCGGACACAGGATGGAACTATTACATGACCCCACATGAGAGATTCTCATAGACACCTGGGCATGTCATTTTTACTAAACTTAACCACTCCCTGCCAAATATTGGACACTGATTTCTGACCTAAACTTAACCGGACACAGGATAAACTATTACATGACCCAACATGAGAGATTCTCATAGACACCTGGGCATGTCATTTTTCTAAACTTAACCACTCCCACCAGATATTGGACACTGATTTCTGGCCTAAAACTTAACCGGAAACAAAATGGAACTATTACATGACCCAACATGAGAGATTCTCATAGACACCTGGGCATGTCAAAAGTAAGGAAAACCAAGTGGAAACAAATTGGAAACAAATCCAAGTTCATCAAAACTCACATGGACTCTCCTTTAGATTCCCCCCTCCCCTCCTCTACTCCTCCTTTCTCTCTCCTTTTCTACTCTAATATGGCTCATAAGTAAATGGGAGTCGGAATGGGACTGACATCCTACACTGAGCCTTTAAACAAAAGACAAAATATACACTGTATTTCATCACTACAAACCTCTGCCAGAGGACTAAAATCCAACAAACCCAATGTTGAGGCCTCACAAACAGCCCACTTGGTCTACTGTATATCCCACATTTTTGGATTACCCTAATCCTCCAACAAATTTAAAGTTCAACCAAAAAGAAGATAAGAAGAAAAGAACCCAAACTTAACCAGACACAGAAGCCACTGATGTCCCATTCCTGGAAACTTAAAGAAACATGTCAAAGAAAATATACTCCCTTCAAAATACTGGACATGATTTCTTACCTAAAACTTAAGTATATAATGTATATATAAAAAGGGATGACAACCAAAGTTAGAGGTGAGCCCACGTTGGACTACTGTACATCCTGAACTGAGAGAAAACAAAGAGAAGATTCACAATATATACGGTGCTGGAGCCTTTTTCTCTTTTCGCAATGGCTGGATCCCAAGGATACAACTTGTCACGTACAGGACAATGTTCACAAACCAACCCTAACCCGGACTCCTCACTCATGGTCACACAAAAAAAGACCTCAATTCCCCCTAAGTTAAAAACTCACAATATGTAATTTTTTTATGTACAAAAATAAATATATACTCAATAAAAACAACATTATCATGTTCTCCACAAATTTACCCCTACTTTATTACTACCTCATTACAAATCTAACAATACAATTTTAACAGAAGTGGCGTGACTTAACCACAAACCTAACAACAATTTGACAACTTTCTCAATAACATACAACTTATTACCTCCCTAAAATCAAACTTACACAAATAAACACAATCTTCTTAAAAAGAAGTGTTTTTATATTTGTGTGTTTAAACTTAAACAACCCCAAACACTCTTTTAATTTAAAATTCCTTTCTCTCATCATTATCTTATAATCAACAGAATCAATCTACAAAATTAAAATTAAATCTAAACACATTTTCCCATAAAAATACGAAAATTACTTCTTAAATAAACACAGGACCTAAAGACAAGAAACCGCCTTAAAAGTGACGGGTAATTCTAATTTACATAACAAAATGAACAACCGAAATCAACCCATTTTTACCTTTAAAAATACCTTAAATAACTCACTTTAAAACAAAATCCACAAACCGACTTTGATATATATTCCCCACTTACTTAAACATTTATCAAAGTATAACAACACACTTCTAAGTAAATCACCTTAAAATAAACTCAAAACCACCCTACTTGCCCAAAAACCCTCACCCAGGGAGAGACGCCCCATAGTTAGATACAAATGAAAAGACCAACAAAACAGAAACTCGACAGAGGATCCAGAGAAG
>CM064904.1:105019-115412 GCA_030347415.2 Decapterus maruadsi | reverse complement strand
TGATTGGTCCCCGAAAGTTTTTTAGGGTTGGGTATCTACAGTTCTGGGTTAGGTCATCGGTCAGAAAGTCCAGTCTAAAGGTTAGGTTAGTTTAGGTTGAGAGTCAGTTAGGGTTAGGGTTAGGGTTAGGGTTAGGGTTAGGGTTAGGGTTAGGGGGGGTTAGGGTTAGGGTTAGGGTTAGGGTTAGGGTTAGGGTTAGGGTTAGGGTTAGGGTTAGGGTTAGGGTTAGGGTTAGGGTTAGGGTTAGGGTTAGGGTTAGGGTTAGGGTTAGGGTTAGGGGTTAGGGTTAGGGTTAAGGCAAAATGGGGGTTATTTAATGTCCCCTGGGACATATGGGAATAAGTCCTTATAGGAACACCTTAGAGAGACCTCAAACTAAGAAATGAGTATCGATCAGACAATTCTCCATCGACTGGGAGGGGCTTGATGACGTCACTTCCGGTGTCCATATCTCGGTCCCGGAAGTAGCTAGGCGGAAGTGGGTGGTGTCTATGGACAGGTCTCGGGGAGATGAGTCTAATAGTAATTGACATCATGTGTCTGTGAAGTACCGTTCTCGAGATATCGCGAGATGTCCCTCTCCCATTGACTCCCATGTTAAATGGATGTCCCACCCGGAGATTCTTCTAAGTGCCCAGGGTATGTATGGGGCGGGGACATGCGGGAAACTTCACGAGAGCACGAATCAGGTGATTCTGAACATGATTGGTCTTCAGTTTTGGGGGACCGGAAGTGGCCCCTGGCGGGGCCCCTGAGGGCCCGAGGGCCACATGTTGGGTATCAATGGAAAGGTCTGTGTGAGACGAGTCCATAGAGACCGGACCCAGGCCCGTGGCACGTACCGTTCGTGAGATATCGCGATATGTCTCTCCCCCATTGACTCCCATGTTAAATGGATGTCCCAGGCCGAAAATCGCCAAAGTGCCACAGGGTACTATGTATGGGAAGGCGTTCCCCAGGAAACTTCACCACTATACTTTTCAGACGATTCTGCACCTGATTGGTCAGTGATTTTCATAGTGCCCAAAGTGGGTCATGTTGGGTATCTACAGAGAGGCCTCGAGTAGACAAGTGCCTGGACTCGGGTGTCAGGTCAGTGGGACATTCCCCTGGTCAGATATCGCGAGAAGTGTGTGTTTGAAAAGTTCTGAAAATCGCCTAAGTGTTACAGGGTACTATGTATGGGATGGACTTCCCCAGGAAACTTCACCACTACATGTTTCAGACGATTCTGAACATGATTGGTCCCCGACCGGAAGTAGTTTTTATAGCGCCCCCTTGTGGTCATGTTGGGTATCTACAGAGAGGCCAGGACGAGACAAGTTCAGAGACACTTGAACCAAGTCTCTGAGACTTTGCATTAGTGAGATATCGCGAGAAGAAGGGACTGGTTAAGGTTAGTAAAAATGACATGTCCAGGCATCTTAAGAAAAACCAGAGTAGGGTTGGTTACACGGTTAGGGTTAGGGTTAAGTTTAGTAGGACATGTCCAGGGGTTAAGGTTAGGGTTAGGGTTAGGGTTAGGGTTAGGGTTAGGGTTAGGGTTAGGGTTAGGGTTAGTGAGGTTGTAGTCCCCCATTAGGGTTAGGGTTAGGGAAGGGTTAGGGTTAAATTAAAGGGTTAGGGTTAGGGTTAGGGTTAGGGTTAGGGTTAGGGGTTAGGGTTAGGGTTAGGGTTAGGGTTAGGGTTAGGGTTAGGGTTAGGGTTAGGGTTAGGGTTAGGGTTATAGTATCTAGACCAAGTGGATTTTGGATCAAACTACTTTCCCGATGGGCTAGCCAGGAGATAGACATGTCCCTAGTGAACCAGGGAGTTCGAGGCGCTGAAACACGCTGGTGATGTCATTTCCGTGATTGGAGCAATCCATCATGGATTTGAAGCATTGGGAAAAAATCATATTGGGATGGAAGGCTATTGGAGTGGGTGGTGTCATATATTTTGGCTACCCCCATTTTCCATAGCGGGCTTTCCATAGATACCAGAATGGTGTCTCTACGTCACTCCTATCAGAAAGTTATGGGCCAATCTCCCATCGCCCCATAGGAATGCATGGAGTGAGAGGAGTGAAAATTTTCCTAAGTGTTTCCCAGGGTGTATGGGGGAGTGGGTGGAAACCCCTTGAAACTTCACGAATTACGTCATTAGGTCATTCTGAACATGATTGTCCCGTATGCGGGACCGGAAGTGGCCCCTAGCGCGGCCCCTGGGGGCCCGGGGGCCCCATGTTGGGCATCAATGGAAAGGTCTCGGTGAGACTAGTCCAGAGACACCCGAAGGGTCCCTGTGTGACGTAGCGTTCGGGAGATATCGCGAGAAATCGCTCTCCCATAGACTCCCATGTTAAACGGAGTGGGACCAGTAAAAATCCCCTAAGTGTTACAGGGTGCTATGTATGGGAGGGTCTTCCCCAGGAAACTTGACCAGCATACGTTTCAGACGATTCTGAACATGATTGGTCCCGACCGGAAGTAGTTTTTATAGCGCCCCCATGTGGTCATGTTGGGTATCTACAGAGAGGCCAGGACGAGACAAGTTCATAGACACTTGAACCAAGTCTGTGAGACTTTGCATTAGTGAGATATCGCGAGAAGAAGGGACTGGTTAAGGTTAGTAAAAATGACATGTCCAGGTGTTTGCAAGAAAAAAGCCAAGCATGTGAAAAGAGGGAAAAAGCATGCAAAAAGTCCCTCTGGGTTAGGTTGCAGATGGAAAGAGAGTCCTTCCTGGGTTAGGTTGCAGATGAGAAGAGAGTCCAGCAAGTACCTGGGTGTGGTTAAGTTTAGGCAAGAGTCCAGTGTCCAGCATGCGCCAGGGAGTGGTTAAGGTTAGTAAAAATGACATGTCCAGGTGTTTGCAAGAAAAAAGCCAAGCATGTGAAAAGAGGGAAAAAGCATGCAAAAAGTCCCTCTGGGTTAGGTTGCAGATGGAAAGAGAGTCCTTCCTGGGTTAGGTTGCAGATGGAGGTTAGGTTAGTCCAGAATCAAAGGTTCGGTTAGGGGGTTAGGGTTAGGGTTAGGGTTAGGGTTAGGGTTAGGGTTAGGGTTAGGGTTAGTGTTAGTGTTAGGGTTAGGGTTAGGGTTAGGGTTAGGGTTAGGGTTAGGGTTAGGGTTAGGGTTAGGGTTAGGGTTAGGGTTAGGGTTAGGGTTAGGGTTAGGGTTAGGGTTAGGGTTAGGGTTAGGTATAAGGCAAAATGGGGGAATGTCCCCTGGGACATATGTGAATAAGTCCTTATAGGAACACCTTAGAGGCCTCAAACTAAGAAATGAGTATCGATCAGACAATTTTCCATCGACTGGGAGGGGCTTGATGACGTCACTTCCGGTGTCCATATCTCCGTCCCGGAAGTAGCTAGGCGGAAGTGGGTGGTGTCTATGGACAGGTCTCGGGGAGATGAGTCTATGAGTAATTGACATCATGTGTCTGTGAAGTACCGTTCTCGAGATATCGCGAGATGTCCCTCTCCCATTGACTCCCATGTTAAATGGATGTCCCACCCGGAGATTCTTCTAAGTGCCACAGGGTATGTATGGGGCGGGGACATGCGGGAAACTTTTCCCATGACGAGAGCACGAATCAGGTGATTCTGAACATGATTGGTCCCCGGTTTTGGGGGACCAGAAGTGGCCCCTGGCGGGGCCCCTGAGGCCCCGAGGGCCACATGTTGGGTATCAATGGAAAGGTCTGTGTGAGACCCGAGGGCCACATATTGGGTATCAATGGAAAGGTCTCTGTGAGACGAGTCCATAGAGACCGGACCCAGGCCATGGCACGTACCGTTCGTGAGATATCCTGATATGTCTCTCCCCCATTGACTCCCATGTTAAATGGATGTCCCAGGCCGAAAATCGCCAAAGTGCCACAGGGTGGTATTATGGGAAGGCATTCCCCAGGAAACTTCACCACTATACTTTTCAGACGATTCTGCACCTGATTGGTCAGTGATTTTCATAGTGCCCAAAGTGGGTCATGTTGGGTATCTACAGAGAGGCCTCGAGTAGACAAGTTTGGACTCGGGTGTCAGGTCAGTGGGACATTCCCCTGGTCAGATATCGCGAGAAGTGTGTTTTGAAAAGTTCTGAAAATCGCCTAAGTGTTACAGGGTACTATGTATGGGATGGACTTCCCCAGGAAACTTCACCACTACATGTTTCAGACGATTCTGAACATGATTGGTCCCCGACCGGAAGTAGTTTTTATAGCGCCCCTTGGTCATGTTGGGTATTAGGGTTAGGGTTAGGAACAAGTTAGACAAGTTTTGAGAGTCTGGGTTAGGGTTTGGGTTAGGGTTAGGGTTAGGGTTAGGGTTAGGGTTAGGGTTAGGGTTAGGGTTAGGGTTAGGGTTAGGGTTAGGGTTAGGGTTAGGGTTAGGGTTAGGGTTAGGGGGTTAGGGTTAGGGTTAGGGTTAGGGTTAGGGTTAGGGTTAGGGTTAGGGTTAGGGTTAGGGTTAGGGTTAGGGTTAGGGTTAGGGTTAGGTATAAGGGGGGGGAATGTCCCCTGGGACATATGGGAATAAGTCCTTATAGGAACACCTTAGAGACCTCAAACTAAGAAATGAGTATCGATCAGACAATTCTCCATCGACTGGGAGGGGCTTGATGACGTCACTTCCGGTGTCCATATCTCGGTCCCGGAAGTAGCTAGGCGGAAGTGGGTGGTGTCTATGGACAGGTCTCGGGGAGATGAGTCTAATAGTAATTGACATCATGTGTCTGTGAAGTACCGTTCTCGAGATATCGCGAGATGTCCCTCTCCCATTGACTCCCATGTTAAATGGATGTCCCACCCGGAGATTCTTCTAAGTGCCACAGGGTATGTATGGGGCGGGGACATGCGGGAAACTTCACGAGAGCACGAATCAGGTGATTCTGAACATGATTGGTCTTCAGTTTTGGGGGACCGGAAGTGGCCCCTGGCGGGGCCCCCTGAGGGCCCGAGGGCCACATGTTGGGTATCAATGGAAAGGTCTGTGTGAGACGAGTCCATAGAGACCGGACCCAGGCCCGTGGCACGTACCGTTCGTGAGATATCGCGATATGTCTCTCCCCCATTGACTCCCATGTTAAATGGATGTCCCAGGCCGAAAATCGCCAAAGTGCCACAGGGTACTATGTATGGGAAGGCGTTCCCCAGGAAACTTCACCACTATACTTTTCAGACGATTCTGCACCTGATTGGTCAGTGATTTTCATAGTGCCCAAATGGGTCATGTTGGGTATCTACAGAGAGGCCTCGAGTAGACAAGTGCCTGGACTCGGGTGTCAGGTCAGTGGGACATTCCCCTGGTCAGATATCGCGAGAAGTGTGTTTTGAAAAGTTCTGAAAATCGCCTAAGTGTTACAGGGTACTATGTATGGGATGGACTTCCCCAGGAAACTTCACCACTACATGTTTCAGACGATTCTGAACATGATTGGTCCCCGACCGGAAGTAGTTTTTATAGCGCCCCCTTGTGGTCATGTTGGGTATCTACAGAGAGGCCAGGACGAGACAAGTTCAGAGACACTTGAACCAAGTCTCTGAGACTTTGCATTAGTGAGATATCGCGAGAAGAAGGGACTGGTTAAGGTTAGTAAAAATGACATGTCCAGGCATCTATAAGAAAAAGTCCAGCAACACGCCCCAACTGGTTAAGTTTAGTAAGGGTTAGGACATGTTAGGCATTAGAAAAGAGCCTAGGTTAGGGTCCAGGTTAGGGTTTAGGGGGTTAGGGTTAGGGTTAGGGTTAGGGTTAGGGTTTAGGGTTAGGGTTAGGGAGGGTTCTGTTAGGGTTTTACTAGGGTTTGGTTAGGGTTAGGGTTAGGGTTAGGGTTAGGGTTAGGGTTAGGGTTAGGGTTAGGGTTAGGGTTAGGGTTAGGGTTAGGGTTAGGGTTAGGGTTAGGGTTAGGGTTAGGGTTAGGGTTAGGGTTAGGGTTAGGGTTAGGGTTAGGGATAGGGTTAGGGTTAGGGTTAGGGTTAGGGTTAGTGTTAGGGTCATTACAGGTCCTAGAGGGTTAGGGTGGGTTAGGTATAGACTACTTTCCCGATTGGCTAGCCCATGGGAGATAGACATTTCCCGAACCAGGCTAGAAATCCCTAGTCCAATGAATTTCGTGGCGCTGAGCACGCTGGTGATGTCATTTCCGGGATTGGAGCAATGCATCATGGGAAAAAATACAAGCATTGTGGCTCATTAGGAAGGGTTAGGGTTGAGGGTTAGGGTTAGGGTCAGGGTATTAGGGGAGGCTACCCCCCATTTTCGGGGCGGGGGTTAGGGTTCCATAGACACTTGAATGGAGTCTCTAGCTCATTCCTATCAAAAGTTATGGGCCAATGAACATTTCCCCATAGGAATGAATGGAGTGAGAGGAGTGAAAATTTTCCCTAGTGTTTCCCATGTATGTATGGGTGGGAAAAAACCAGGGAAACTTCACGGTTCAGCACGTCAAATTCAGGTCGATTCTGGTACCTGATTGGTCCTGTATTTTCGACGTTCGGTCCGGAAGTTATGGCCCATAAACGCGGCCCCTTCCCTTGGGTCCCATGTTGGGTTCCACATGGAAAGGTCTCTAGAGACAAGTCCTGGACTCCCCCCATTTGGTGGCCAGTCGAGACACCGGAACCAAGTCTCTAGATATCCCGACCGGAAGTTATGGATATCAAGATTAAATCCCCATAGACTCCCATGTTAAATGGGATGAACACATGGAAAATCGCCTAAGTGTTACAGGGGACAATGTATGGGAGGGTCTTCCCCAGGAAACTTCACCACTATACTTTTCAGACGATTCTGAACATGATTGGTCCCCGACCGGAAGTGATTCTGATGGTCGTCAAACTGGGTCATGTTGGGTATCTACAGACAGGTCTCGAGTAGACAAGTTCATGGACACTTGAACCAAGTCAGTGAGACAGTCCCCTGGTCAGATATCGCGAGAAGTGTGTTTTAGTAAAATAGTGAAAAATCGCCTAAGTGTTACAGGGTACTATGTATGGGATGGACTTCCCCAGGAAACTTCACCAGTACATGTTTCAGACGATTCTGAACATGATTGGTCCCCGACCGGAAGTAGTTTTTGAAAGCGTTCCTTGGGTCATGTTGGGTATCTACAGAGGGCCAGGACGAGACAAGTTCAGAGACACTTGAACCAAGTTGAGACTTTGCATTAGTGAGATCCAGTGTCCAGAAGGTTAGGGAGGGTTAAGGTTAGTAAAAATGACATGTCCAGGTCATTATAAGAAAAAAGTCCAGGTTAAAAATTTCCCAAGTTTAGGGTTAGGTTAGGGTTAGGGTTTTCAGGGTTAGGGTTAGGGTTAGGGTTAGGGTTAGGGGTGGGTTAAAATTAGGGTTAGGTTAGGTTTAGGTAGGGTTAGGGTTAGGGGTTAGGGTTAGGGGGTTAGGGTTAGGGTTAGGGTTAGGGTTAGGGTTAGGGTTAGGGTTAGGGTTAGGGTTAGGGTTAGGGTTAGGGTTAGGGGGTTAGGGTTAGGGTTAGGGTTAGGGTTAGGGTTAGGGTTAGGGTTAGGGGGTTAGGGTTAGGTATAAGGCAAAATGGGGGAATGTCCCCTGGGACATATGTGAATAAGTCCTTATAGGAACACCTTAGAGGCCTCAAACTAAGAAATGAGTATCGATCAGACAATTCTCCATCGACTGGGAGGGGCTTGATGACGTCACTTCCGGTGTCCATATCTCGGTCCCGGAAGTAGCTAGGCGGAAGTGGGTGGTGTCTATGGACAGGTCTCGGGGAGATGAGTCTAATAGTAATTGACATCATGTGTCTGTGAAGTACCGTTCTCGAGATATCGCGAGATGTCCCTCTCCCATTGACTCCCATGTTAAATGGATGTCCCACCCGGAGATTCTTCTAAGTGCCACAGGGTATGTATGGGGCGGGGACATGCGGGAAACTTCACGAGAGCACGAATCAGGTGATTCTGAACATGATTGGTCTTCAGTTTTGGGGGACCGGAAGTGGCCCCTGGCGGGGCCCCTGAGGGCCCGAGGGCCACATGTTGGGTATCAATGGAAAGGTCTGTGTGAGACGAGTCCATAGAGACCGGACCCAGGCCCGTGGCACGTACCGTTCGTGAGATATCGCGATATGTCTCTCCCCCATTGACTCCCATGTTAAATGGATGTCCCAGGCCGAAAATCGCCAAAGTGCCACAGGGTACTATGTATGGGAAGGCGTTCCCCAGGAAACTTCACCACTATACTTTTCAGACGATTCTGCACCTGATTGGTCAGTGATTTTCATAGTGCCCAAAGTGGGTCATGTTGGGTATCTACAGAGAGGCCTCGAGTAGACAAGTGCCTGGACTCGGGTGTCAGGTCAGTGGGACATTCCCCTGGTCAGATATCGCGAGAAGTGTGTTTTGAAAAGTTCTGAAAATCGCCTGTTACAGGGTACTATGTATGGGATGGACTTCCCCAGGAAACTTCACCACTACATGTTTCAGACGATTCTGAACATGATTGGTCCCCGACCGGAAGTAGTTTTTATAGCGCCCCCTTGTGGTCATGTTGGGTATCTACAGAGGGTTAGGACGAGACAAGTTCATAGACACTTGAACCAAGTCTCTGAGACTTTGCATTAGGAGATATCGGGAAGAGGGTGGTTAGGGTTAGTAAAAATGAATTAGGGTTAGGGTTAGGGTTAGGGTTAGGGTTAGGGTTAGGGTTAGGGTTAGGGTTAGGGTTAGGGTTAGGGTTAGGGTTAGGGTTAGGGTTAGGGTTAGGGTTAGGGTTAGGGTTAGGGTTAGGGTTAGGGTTAGGGTTAGGGTTAGGGTTAGGGTTAGGGTTAGGGTTAGGGTTAGGGTTAGGGTTAGGGTTAGGGTTAGGGTTAGGGTTAGGGTTAGGGTTAGGGTTAGGTTAGGGTTAGGGTTAGGGGACGGGTTAGGGTTAGGGTTAGGGTTAGGGTTAGGTAAAAATGGGGGAATGTCCCCTGGGACATATGGGAATAAGTCCTTATAGGAACACCTTAGAGGCCTCAAACTAAGAAAACTAAGAAATGAGTATCGATCAGACAATTCTCCATCGACTGGGAGGGGCTTGATGACGTCACTTCCGGTGTCCATATCTCCTGTGGTCCCCCCCCAAGTAGCTAGGCCAAGTGGGTGGTGTCTATGGACAGGTCTCGGGGAGATGAGTCTAATAGTAATTGACATCATGTGTCTGTGAAGTACCGTTGTCGAGATATCGCGAGAAGTACCATCCCCATAGACTCCCATGTTAAATGGATGGTCCCACCCGGAAAATTCTTCTAAGTGTGTTTGAGGGTATGTATGGGGGGGGTCCCTGCCCCAGGAAACTTCACCAGAGCACGAATCAGGTGATTCTGAACATGATTGGTCTTCAGTTTTGGGGGACCGGAAGTGATTTGGATGGTGGCCCCGAGGGTCCACATATTGGGTATCAATGGAAAGGTCTCTGTGAGACGAGTCCATAGAGACCGGACCCAGGTCAATGGCACGACATTCGTGAGTTAGATATCGGATCTCTGTGAGATAGAGATTGACTCCCATGTTAAATGGATGTCCCAGTGAAAATCGCCAAAGTGCCACAGGGTACTATGTATGGGAAGGCTTCCCCAGGAAACTTCACCACTATACTTTTCAGACGATTCTGCACCTGGTTGGTCAGTGATTTTCATAGTGCCCAAAGTGGGTCATGTTGGGTATCTACAGGGAGGCCTCGAGTAGACAAGTGCCTGGACTCGGGTTCAGGTCAGTGGGACATTCCCCTGGTCAGATATCGCGAGAAGTGTGTTTTGAAAAGTTGAAAAAATCGCCTAAGTGTTACAGGGGACAATGTATGGGAGGGTCTTCCCCAGGAAACTTCACCACTATCAGGGTTAGATTCTGAACATGATTGGTCCCCGACCGGAAGTAGTTTTTATAGCGGTCCAATGTGGTCATGTTGGGTATCTACAGAGACATCCAGGACTAGAGACAAGTTCATGTACAGGTCAGGAACCAAGTCTCTGAGATTTGGGTTAGTGAGATTAGTCGTTTTTTAGGGAGTGGTTAAGGTTAGTTTGACATGTCCAGGTGTTAGGAAAAAAGTGGGGGAGAGACATTTAGGTCAGGGTTAGTAAAGGGTTAGGGTTAGGGTCATAGTTAAAAATCAAAAGGCTATTCAGAAGTTAGGCAGGGTTTTTAGGTTAGGGTTAGGGTTAGGGGTTAGGGTTAGGGTTAGGGTTAGGGTTAGGGTTAGGGTTAGGTTTAGGGTTAGGGTTAGGGTTAGGGTTAGGGTTAGGGTTAGGGTTAGGGTTAGGGTTAGGGTTAGGGTTAGGGTTAGGGTTAGGGGGTTAGGGTTAGGGTTAGGGTTAGGGTTAGGGTTAGGGTTAGGGTTAGGGTTAGGGTTAGGGTTAGGGTTAGGGTTAGGGTTAGGGTTAGGGTTAGGGTTAGGGTTAGG
>CM064904.1:86519-104519 GCA_030347415.2 Decapterus maruadsi | reverse complement strand
TGAATTGCAAGGGTTGGTCTACCTGAAAATGTGGTTTCTAGATTTTGCCAAATTAACACATGGGTTAAACTGCGTGTCAAAAGGGGGTTTGGTTGAAACTTTCTTGTGAGTGGACATTTATTTACAATGGAAGCACTGCCATATCCAACCAGCAGTATGCTTCACCGATTCCAGCCAGGAGGTTGAGTGATAGCAAAGGACCTGAAGGTGAAGGGTGGAACCAAGAGGAGAAGTGGCTAGGACCATTCCAAGTTTCCATACGGCAATGAAAGTCTGGGGGAGCGCAACGTGGATGGCAAGTCACTGTGGGAAGATACCAGAGGCAGAAGACAACCCCACATGACCAAAAGTGGGGGAAATATTACACATAACACTAAGAGCGAGACAGCGATGACCAGCACAGCTGAAAGGTGTAAGCCAGCGCTGCCACAGCTGCAACGATGGAGTACATGTTGACACACATGATCATGAGGAACAAGCACAAGACTCTGTGTAGTGTCCAACGGAGGGACACCGATGGGACGCTGAGAAGTGGCAACCATTTGACAGCCTGTTCGGACGAAGATACTGTTGACAATGATGTCTGTGATGTGTCCAGTGGTTGTGAGAAAAGTTTATGTAATTCCAATTGATGTGTTGGTTTGAGGCTTTTGTTTTCCACACTGAAGTCTGCCTAGGTTATCATTGATAAAAAGGGGGAGTTTGGTGGAAAATTACTGTGATGGATATTTCTCTGTGTAATATGTGGTAAGATATTCTTTGAAGTGTTGTAGCAAAATCTTAAAGCAAACCTGTTAAGTCCATGAGTGGGGACATTTGTGCACTGACTGGGGCAGAATGATTAACTACAAACCTTGTTTCTAAATTTGCCCTAGGTTGTAAATACCTGCAGGGAAACCAACAACTGGGGTAGACAGTTATTGAGTAACACATCTGTTGAATTCTTGCTGTCTGAGGGATTTAGTAGTCTTTGTAGTAATGACCAAAGCCATAAAGTGGGGTATAAGAAGGGACTGCATTTTCTGTTCTTTATTTACTCTGGACTGTTTATCTCCCGTTTTTAAAATTGTTCTAGTACTGTTCCCTTCTCTGTAGAGAATAAACATGGGTGCATGCTACCACTCCAGTCTTGTTCTTTGACTCTGTTATAATTAAAATATAAATTGTTTTTCTTATTACACTGTCCTCCACAGTTTTTTTATTTTTATTTTTTTGAACAATAAAGCTGGCTGCTGCCTGTTCATCTCTGCACCTGAGTCCTCATTTCCAGCCCAGACCTGACATGGGCTGTGTTCGAAACCACATACTACATACTACATACTTCCATACTGCATACTTCCATACTCCATACTACATACTAATCGATCATACAGTATGCAGAGCGTTCACACTGCCGCGTACTATGATAACCCACAATGCATTTCGCTCCTGCCCGAGCCGAAATCCGCCGCCCAGAAGCTGATTTCATTAAAGCTCTAAACTCTGTAAATATACAACTTTAGCAACATTTGAAACATTTTCAGGCGAGAAAGTGGTTGTTTAGATCCCAACCGTGTTGAAAATCTGACAAAATACCCGCTGTTTACAAATTTGTTCCGACGAAGTCGGCATTCTCTGGCGCTAGTAAAACTAGCCGTAGTGAGCAACGCACTTCCGGTTAGTATTACAAAATAAAATACCCGCTGCCTTTTATCATAAGGGTGCTTTTACTTTGTAAACAGGAAATGAACCTACCCTCGCTGTAGCTAGCTTGGAACTGCCGTTTTGACTGCTCTCTCGTCCCGTTAACGGCATTTAATCATTCAATATGCCTTACCGGAGAGTCTTGCCAGCTCTGACATAGGCCCGGCTCATTTTAAAGTATTGATTTATTGGTGTAAATGTGGTGTTTTCTGTGCGTAGACTGACCCCAAGGCAGCACTGCTACTGTCCAACCATGGTTTTTCATTCAAACAACTTCTGCTACTGCCACAGTTGTTAGATTTCATCAAAGAGACCAACATTTATTCCCTAAAAGGAGTTTAACCAGCCGGTGGTAAACCTCTAAAAGCCATCGGGTAAGTTAATTAGCGGTCGTACTCTCCCCGGGGTGACGATTGCAGGCTGGCCGGCGAAGCACGTCAGGAGCCGGGCTGCTGCCTCTGTGATGCCGCGGTCACTGCTCGGACCTGGAGCTTCGCTTCGAGGTTAACTTCTAAACAGCCGTCGTTTGGATAAAATAACCGCCAATTGGGATCTGAATAGTTACTTTCTCGCATGCAAAAATATTAAAAACTAATAAAGTCACATAATAATGGCTTCAGCAGGAAAACATCTGTTGTCCTGTTTTGTTTATTGTTTTTTCCTGTTCTTTTTTTTCCCTGTTCGCCGTAAGGAAAAGACGGTCCGTGACATCACGTTACGTTGCATCTTGGGTAGTTTGAGTATGAGTAGTGACCTCATGATGTATACTCAACATTTCGGCCGAATCTAGTATGCATCCGGGAACTTCTCGCCTACTGCAAATCGCATACTGCGCAGTGTGAACATACTGCATACTCAAATCGTTAGTATGAGTAGTACGAGTAGTAGGAGAAGTATGCGGTTTCGAACACAGCCCTGTAGTTTGTTGCAGTGATGACGTATTACCGCAGGTAATGGCTGCCTCTCTCATCAATGAAAGCATTTTAACCTTTTAGGCTGTATTGACCATAGATATACTACTATATTTATAATAATGACTTCATTATTACTATAATACTCCTAATTTTATAAAATCCTTCTATATCTATGGTATTGACCCCTTGCACGTGATGTTACGCTCTGGACGCCATGATGGACGGCAAAAGAGCAGTGGACGTCAATGTAATTCAATGAGGCGCATTATAGTTTGGTGAAATACCGGAGTTGTAAAGTTTCCCTTCCTTTTCCACTGAGCTGGATCGAGTAAACAATGTACTTACATTGCAGACTGAAAGGTGGAAGTGGCCGTGAAAAGTGACTAAAGTGAGTGAATTGTAGACATCAGGAAGTGGTGGTGATGTTTTATCAGTAGGATAAATAAATCCTATGGCTCCTGTACAGGCTGCAAGGCGCAAAGCAAACAGCGTGGTCATTATTACAGGTAGCTGGGTTTACAATATTTTATTACACACGCTTTCTCCACATTTTTATTAATTGTCTTTTGTAGAATAAAATTCCTGCTGTCTCTGCTTACTTTGCTTCGTGTTTTAAGATTTTGTCGTGAATAACAATGTACTTACATTGCAGACTGAAAGGAAGTGGCCGTTAAAAGTGACTCAAGTGAGTAAATTCAGTGAGCAACAAGTTATGTTGCCCCCTTCAACTCAATGGTAGATAGGTGATGTACTTTCAAACTCCACCTAGGTATAAACCGTATCCAGGGAACTGTGTCGGACGTACATTTAAACCTGGACTGATGAACAGTAAAGTTGATTTTCAGGTATTTTTCTTGAGAAAAATGACCACACAGTCGACAGTGCCTTCAAAAATATTATTTCATAATAAAGAAGGTTAGCAATACAGAGGAAAAATGACCAGACTTTCATAGTTTGTCTTTATTGCTCTGACCTCTATTTGATACTACAACTCAGATCCAGCACAAGGCTCCCCAGCTGCGGTACAACATCATAGCTCCCCAGCTGCGGTATAACGTCATAGAAGGGAACTACTACAGTGGGACTTCTCCCTGCACCATCGTGCAAATGAGTCCACTGGATCGCCATCGCCCATCGTAAGTTCACCTCTCTGCTGTTGCATTTGTCCACATTTTTATTAATTGTCTTTAGTTTTGTTTACCCGCTTCTCTCTGCCTGCAGAGCCTCTCCCCGGGCCTCTGGTCAGCGTCCATGGACCTGCCCTCCTCCCTGCACTCCCCTTCCCTCTCCCGTCCCCAGGATTCCCTTCCCTCATTCCTAAAAACAAAGAAAAAAATATTTTTGAAGTTGAACTGCCCTTTCATTTGGGGGGGGGGGGTGTTCCGCAAAAGTGCCCCCCCCCAGAAGTCTGAGTCTGAGGGTACCTCACCTCAATACCTGGTCCGCTTTTATTTCATTACACACGTTTTCTCCACATTTTTTAAAATTGTCTTTAGTTTTTTTTACCCCTCCTTCTCTCTGCCTCCTTTCCTGCCTTTTTTCCTCCTTGTGAGCGTTTTTTGTTTCCCTCCGCGGAGTGTTTTTTTGTTATAATTAAAATATAATTTTATTGTTTAATACTTATTATTAATACTGTCCTCCACAGTTTTTTTATTTTTATTTTTTTGAACAATAAAGCTGGCTGCTGCCTGTTCATCTCTGCACCTGAGTCCTCATTTCCAGCCCAGACCTGACATGTAGTTTGTTGCAGTGATGACGTATTTTCAAAAGGGCTTCATGTGTCAGAGCTGATATTTGAAGTTGCACAACCACTGGTGTGGAAGTCAAGACAATATCTCCCGGAGATGGAAGAACATTGTCACGTAAGAAGAAGAACATTTCCAAAGAAGGGCCAGACATGTGGTGTAGTAAATAAATGCAGAAGTGCGCTAGGTAGGCCGGTGAAGACGCATGTCCAACTTTACGCATGAGTTTATTGACATCAATTACTTCACACAGCGTGTGTAGTTTAACCAAGTAAAAAAAAAAAAGAAAGTCACTGACAGTGTGAAATTTAGGTGGTCCATTCAAATGAACAAGAACAAGATTTTTATTTTGTTATCTGATTGAATTGCGCCATGAGAAAAAAATATGACCTCTACCTGTTTAAATCATCACGTTTCATCCAAAAAAATCCGCAGTTTATCGTAAAACTATTGTAGAATAAAATTCTGAAGAATCTGTAACCAGAAAAACTGCAAGTAGCGTTGGTGACGCCACACACCAAATGTGTTACGTATTTCTTGTGGGACACCAGGGGGCCTCATGTATCAATCATGGATGTATTATATTAACTGGATACCGGACCGGAAAATGGTCGCTGTTCATTTCAGTGGAAGTTGCTCGCCTGGCGCATACGCCGAAAAAGTTCCTGGCTTCCGGGTTTACTTCCGCATTATCTGGCCCATAGAGCATGCGCAGTTGAGTCATTCCCGTCATGCCCCGGTGCAATGCGAGCGAGCAACCGCCGTTCTAGTTTTGGTGCTGTGCGTTCATGTATGTGTTACTTGAATACAGCCACGGTTACTTGTGGATAAGGAAAGAGACTGTAGTGGAAAATAGCTGTGATTAGTATTTTCCTGTTTAGTATTCTCTTTGTAATGTGTAGTAGCGTAGTTATTAAAGTAGTTGTAGTAACACCCTGTTACAAAACTTGTTCACTCCATTGAGGAGACATTTGTGAACTCGGGGCAAGGGAAGGACACTAGACACTAGAATGATTAACTACAAACCCTGTTTTCTAAAATTGCCCTAGGTTGTAAATACCTGTAGGGAAATTCACAACTGGGGTAGACAGTTATTGAGTAACACATCTGTTGAATTCTTGCTGTCTGAGGGATTTAGAAGACTTTGTAGTAATGACCAAAGCCATAAAGTAGGGTATAAGAAGGAACTGCATTTTCTGTTCTTGGGGCATTACTCTGAATTGCTATTTGCTGTGTAGTTCTGTGTTCTGTTCCCTTCTCTAGAGAATAAACTTGGATGCATCCTACTACTGAGGTCTTGTTCTTTGACTCACCACTGATAGAATCAAGATTTCCGCGACAAGCCTTTTACAGGACTCACAAGGACTTTAAAACAAAGATAATGATTTAAAAGGTTTGACGGCCGATCATAGGTTCACTACGATCATTAAGTTGTTTTGACAGTTAATTAATATACGATGTTACACTGAAAACGAGTTAGTCCGAACCTGTAGAGCTTGAATCACAATGGAAAATAAATCATAATGAACTGTATTTTGTGCGTTTTAATGAGAACTGAGTGTTAAACATGACAGATGACCCCAGAACAGCTCAGATAATGTTATCATGGCTTTTTACCTTTTTATCCTGAAGTCTTCAATATAAAGTTGATGTTATCATAAAATCACACATTACATGGTTTGTTTTTTATCAGCCACACTGATTAAAATAAGAGCTCTTTTGAAAATGTCTCACTGGTTGTGTTTATAGTTTCATCAAGCCTTGAGGTGGATAAAACTCTTTGTTATACAGTTTATCATTACATTATGTCCACAACACGCAGAATGTCAGTATCCACTGCTGTTACAGTATTATAATGCCCCTTTTTTTAATGAGTACGACAATTTCTGGATTTTGGCGTACGCCATGTTTTAGTATGAAATCCACGCAAGTCTTGATACATGAGGCCCCAGGGGTCTCATTTATAAACGTTGCGTACGCATAAAACGGGGCTGAAAGTGGCGTACGTGACATTTTACGCCAAGGTTGTGATCTATAAAAACCAAACTTGACGGGAGAATGTGCGCAGCTCTAAGCAAACTCTGACCCAGGCATACGTATGGTTTGGAGGAAAAGGGTGAATTGGCGACACAGATGGTGTGGTGGTGAACTGAAGTCAGACTGAAGAAATGTGTGTGTATGAAAGAACGATTATGTTTTTATCATCTGCCGTCACACATTTAATTTCAACCCGTACATGCGTTAAGTTTATGTAATCAGAATGATTTAAGCCAACTGCAATATTACATTGCTCAAAATGGAAATTCAAAATCAAATTCCTATATATTTAATTCCGTCACTCCATTCTGTCCACTCCCGGAGCGCTGGAGAAGAGAATGGCGCGGCCACATGGAATAACTAAACAGTCCAATACGTAGCTACAATAACAACAATAACATAATGTTTTTTGTGACACTGTAAATACATAATCAAATTTCAATTAAATAAATTAGTCAATTAAATCCCAAATGTGGAAAACCAAGCCACATATGCTCCTCAGCACAATCGTTATATTATTGTCCGTTCCTCTTCATGTTTTTCATGACAAATCAGACATTAAAAAGGGGTTATGTTCAAGACATTTTACGTGGTTGACAAACTGATCCAAGGTGTTCTCGGTCAGTTAAATTACCGTAACCCTATAAATACAGCGGCGAGCCCCGTGCGTAATGCTGCACCATGGCACTGCTGGCACTGCTAGATGACCACGCAAATGGCAGAATCCGCAGGGAGAGGGTCTTCAGGGACCATAGTGATTTATTGGCCCATGATGATGACTGGCTAATGAGCCGTTTTAGATTCCCTACAGCTATACTCTTGGATCTATGTGCTGAACTGGGTCCAGAATTAGAAAGGGCGACATGTAGGAACCACGCCATCCCGGTGCAGACACAGGTTCTCACCACTTTGGGGTTCCTGGCAACAGGCTCTTTCCAACGCGAATTGGCAGACAGGTAAGTGTTTCATAGAACCTAATTTCAAATTTCACATTCAAGCATAATTGGCTCAATTTTGTTTTTTTTGTTTTCCACCCTGTAGATCCGGTATATCACAGCCATCCCTCAGTGCCATAATGCCTAGCGTTTTAAATGGCATCATTCGTATGGGCAGTAGATACATAAGGTTTCCCCACACAGTGGAAGAACAGGCTGAGATTAAAAGGCTCTGGATGCGTCGGGGGGGAGGCTTCTCTACAAGCCTGTCAAAGTGTGCAGCATTATAAGGGCCTGTGGCGTGCTGCCATAGGCGGCCTTACCTATGTTTCAACCGTTTCAATTGAAACGGGCCCCAGCCACCAGGGGGGCCCCCAGCTGCCAGTGCGTGTATCATGCCACACCGTACTGATCGCTCCTAATCAATAATATGGCAGAAAATATCAATAACACCGTAGGCTTACCTTTAAAAACGGCCCGCAAACTATCAATAGACCCTGGTTTTCCTTCTCCCAGTATTATTCCTTTTCTCTTAGTGTTTCTAATGTCCTTTTCTTTTTCCTGCTTTCCTCCTGACTTGCGGCCAGTTGCGCAACTTGATGATTGACGTCTGTCAATCACTTTTTCCTCCTCTTTTCTTTTTATTTTTTCGTTGGGTTAAAACGCCTCCAAACAGGCGATCTATGAGTACGTCCTAACTTAGCAGAGAAATAAAAGCAAGAGCACAACTAGAATGTGATATTATTGACAGATTTTTCTGTAATAATGGAGGAGACTGGCAGAGGAGAGCTGTCTGTCCGTCTGCCTCCAGTGGCTGCTCCAGCACCGCAGCACCGACAACGTCTGTCCGCGGTCGTGGTGCTGAAATAACGCGGAGCACTTTGCTCTCATTACTTTTGTTGCCAAATTCAGAATATTGTTAAAGCCTGTATTTTTTGATTAAGATTCCTATTCATGTCTGAAAATGTCATAATGATTTTGTTTTGACGAAAACCAACTTCAGTCATTGTTTTTTCTGCTAACACTTAATGTGTTGCGCGAACCTGGAATAGTGCGTTTATTACGTCCTTTCAGGGTTTAAAGCATCAGCGATACATGGGCACATAGCTGGCAAATAAATTTATGTTTAACAGGGTAGGGCCTCATATGAAATATTGAAATGGGCCCCCAGATGTCTAACGCCTGGAATCCACTGGCGTCAATGCAATTTAACGCCGGACGCGACGCGTGT
This sequence comes from Decapterus maruadsi, assembly GCA_030347415.2. Lineage (NCBI taxonomy): Eukaryota > Metazoa > Chordata > Actinopteri > Carangiformes > Carangidae > Decapterus > Decapterus maruadsi. Next base: position 95,974 of record CM064904.1, on the reverse strand, counting down.
CCGACAACGGACGCGCGTCCGTTGTCGCGGCGGTTTCCGCGTAGAAACGAACACAGCCAACAAAAATGATTCCCTCTTTAATTTCTGATTTTGGAGGGAGAAGTATATCTATAAATAAAATAAATGTTTTGAGCGGTCATTTTAGTCATGAATCCAAGACGAAGACTACTCGTTGCGCTGTTTTACCTGTGGAGGAGGCGCCGACCTCGCCACTGGGTCCACCCCATCCTCCTTCGTCGGCAGCAGCACGGAGAGTACCACCGGCTGGTGATGGAGCTCCGGCTGGACGAAGACCGGTTCCAGCAGTATTTCCGGCTGACCAGGGAGCTTTTTGATGACCTGCTGATGCGAGTGGGACCTCGGATCACCAGGATGGACACCCATTTGCGACTGGCAATTGACCCTGCTCAGCGCCTGGCTATCTGTCTACGGTAGTTTTTCATTTAAAATATATTCATATATGTTATTTTTCATGATTTGAATTAATTTAATTAATAATAATTAATTTATCACGTAATTTATTAATTTTGAATTTAAATGTATTCCCCGGTGATTTATTACAATATAGGATAATATAATTACAATATATCAATGAAGTAATTTAGCATTATTCACCCAGGGCAATTTATAATGCATTTCAATACCTTTCCAATGCTACTTTTATCCTACATTTTTCCTTATGTTCCTGAGTAGCCTACAGCCTGAAGCAGTGAAAAAAAGTAATTATTTATATTATATATTGTCCAAATATACAGGTACTCGTTTTTAAATTTACATAAGGTGATAACAGTCAAACCAAAGTTGAGTGACTTTGAGATGTAACAAAGCAGACATATCTCAAAAAAATTAAGTTTTATTGAAAACAACACTATGCAAAGAATAAGTACAAAGGCTCAGCTCTTTTTTTTTCAAAATGGCACTTATCTGCTTTTGCAAATGAACTCTTCATATATTATTTATATCATATGTAATAATGTAAATAATGTTAACCTCTATTGTGTTTCACAGATACCTTGCTACAGGGGATTCGTTTAGGACAATAGCGTTCAGCTACAGGGTGGGTCACTGCACTGTAGGGAGAGTGGTCAGAGAGGTGACAGCTGCCATCTGGGAGGTCCTGCTGCCAGAATTCATGCCAGCACCATCCAGGGAAGACTGGCATGAAATTGCAGAAGGGTGCAGGCAACGCTGGAACTTCCCTCACTGCATTGGTGCTGTGGACGGGAAGCACGTTGTGATCCAGGCCCCACACAACTCTGGCTCACTCTACTTCAATTACAAGGGAGCCTTCTCTCTTGTGTTGTTGGCAGTGGTCGATGCCCAATACCTTTTCAGGGTCATCGATGTGGGGGGTTATGGCAGGTCGAGTGATGGTGGCACGCTGTACCACTCTGCCTTTGGAGAGGGCCTGAGAGACGGCACCCTGGACCTCCCAGAAGATGCCATCATCCCAGGGTCCGAGCACCGTGGACGAATGCCACATGTCTTTGTGGGAGATGAGGCATTCCCACTTCGCCGGAACCTCATGCGCCCTTTCCCTGGCCAACGCCTCCCTGCAGCACACCGGGTCTTCAACTACCGCCTCAGTCGTGCCAGGTTGGTGGTAGAGTGCAGTTTTGGCATTTTGTCTTCGCAGTGGAGAATGTACAGGAGAGTGATAGGCGCCAGCCCCACCACTGCTGAGTCATGTGTCAGAGCCAACCTGGTGCCCCTGAGGAGCACGCCACCAGATGCGTCTCCGTGCCGTCCGGCTATTCAGACATCCCGGACATGCATTCTCCACAACTACCTGCGGGTCATGACCCTGCAGAGGAGGCACAGTGCTGCTGGTCACAGGGAGACAGGAGGTGGAGGAGGCAGCAGCGACAGTCTTCAGGGCATATCCAGGCTGGCATCGAACAACGCCACACGGGAGGCCTTGAGACTGAGAGCGCAGTTCACCTCCTACTTCAGTGAAGAAGGCGCCGTCCCCTGGCAGGTCCAGCCGTGAAGACTCCAGAACCAGCTGGCAGCTGCATGACACAACGGCTCTTTTAAGAGCCACCATCATTTCCCATTAAAGGCATAATTCCAAAGTTGCACAAGCATTACATCAAGACTTCCTATAAATCCAGGGCTGTCCCTGACCAAAATGGGGCCCTAAGCAAAAAAATTTCTTCGGGGCCCTAATCGATTATAATGCAAACTACAACCACTAATACTGGCAGTATTACTACTTCTATAAACTATTACTAATAGGCCTAGATATATATATATATTTTTTTTTTAAATAAAATATTGCTAATTGCTATCTATTATTACTATAGTATTATTACTCTGGCATCATTACCATCATCATTATTATTATATGAGCTACAACTACAATCCTAATAAAATATAGGCTACTAATTACCAAACAGACTGATATTTCAAAATGTAGCTACTGTACATTCAAATTTAGTTCCTTCTGTCAACTGAAGTATCAAATGCACTCATTTCTATCAATATTTAGCTCTAATAGCTACCAAACTGCTAACATTAGCCAAATCCTTGTGTGGTGATTATAAACTTTAGCCGAAAATACGACCAACAACTGATACATTTACCACTGCCTTTCAACAAAGTTTTACATCTAGTGCTTGGCCGTTAGCGCTAACGAAAATTAACAGTTAATGTCAATAAATACCTACCCACGAGAGAAGCACGACTTTCCTCTTGTTTTGTGATCGATCAGATCGATTGCTGTCCATCATTGCAGTGACGGCACGTGCGGTGTCTCCTTTCTCTCCTCTCCCGTCTCGCGCTGACAGCTGATCTCGTAGCGCGCCCCAGGGCTGTGCATATGCGCATCCTTTATGCAAAACGGGGCCCCTGCGTGTAGGCAGGGGCGGCCCTGTATAAATCCTATAAATTAAATACCAAAATGCTACTTCAAATGATTAAGGTTATGCATTATGAAACATACATTTCTCTGAAATGATAAAAACGTTTTGGATATAGGAAAACCTCTTCCATAGACACCTATAGAAATGTACTGTCTGCAACTGGAGCAATCCTCCCCCAATCCCAGTTCTTATGTTACATTATGTTTTGTTGATCTAAAGCACTGTATTTACAATAAAAGGTCAAAAAGGGACCAACTGGAACATTTGCTGCTAGTCATCTTTCAACCACCTACATGTGTCAAGCTTAAGTCCAAAAGGAGTGATTAAAATTGCTTCTAAAATATGCACTGTGCACTTTGCCCATAATTTTGGGTACACATACAGGGTGTAATTTACCTCATGCATCAATTATGCTGTATTCTAGTTTTATATTTCTTGTATACTATTTATTTATTATGATTATATTTATATTTGTTATATATCACTGCATAAATCAAATCCATATATTATTTATTTATTATACATGATTATGTTTCTTATGTATCAATCACTGCCTGCAAAAGTCAAATCCATATATTATTTATTATATGTGATGAAATATATATTTATATATATATATATTTATCTTTAATATCAATCACTGTATAAATCAAATCCACCGTCCATGATACCACATTGATCGGAATTATATAATCCAAACCAAACCATTTATGGTAATCAATAAAATTTTTTATTTCTCAGTCATCTCTCTTTGGCAACAGAGAGATAACACATAACAAAGTTTACAGTTTTAAAACAATTTCACACATCACCAAATGCCTGCCCAGCCTCATACAGCATTCTGTACATGTTGAACTTCATGTCCTCCTTCATTGAGTTGGGCAGGCGCCTCAGGAGTGGGAGGAGGGACAAAAAGAAGAGCTCGTCCTCATCCATTGAGGACAGAGCTGCTTGGGGTGGGTTGGTGGGCAGAGTCGCAGGAGGTGGGGGGGTACTGCTCTCCTGCAGTACTTCCAGGAGCTCCCTCTGAAAGGTAGTCATTGTTTTGGCCCTCCTCTTCCTTGCTGGTGGCCTGAACTCCGGTGTGCTGGACGGGCCTTGAAGGGGTTCCTCAACCGGCTCTGACACAGCAGGTCGAGAGTTTGGAAGTCTGCCTCAGTGGATGCAGGGGATGCAGGTGTGGGCTCAGGTGATGCAGGTGATGCAGGTGATGCAGGTGCAGAGGGCGGGGGGGCAGAAGGGCTGGGAGGTGGTGGTGGACTGGGAAGTGGAGTTGGGTTGGGTGGGTTCATAGACTGGGGAGGTCTTCGTGGCAAGTTGGAGGTTGTCGCCCGGGCCTCTATAAATGGGGCGAGAAACCCCATTACCCCCATATATCGCCATGGCCTTCTGGGAAAAGCCTCTGCCCCACTCCTCAGCTCCTCCTTCTCCTTCTTCCTGAGCTTCATATAAACATCCCGCAGGCTCTTCCATCGATCCCGACAGACTTGCTCTGATGAAGGAAACAATAATAATATTAATATTAATAATAGGGCAGTCCATATGGTATATATTTGACATTTTTTTCATCTAGATTTCTCAGGGAGTTTTACCTGTCCACTTGAGTATATGTACTCTACTAAGAGTAGCCTAATACATTAATAGAGTAATAGTTTTTGTTTTTGACAAACCAATTAATACAATAACATAAACTATACAAAAAATAATACAGCCTCAATTATTGCAAGTTCAATTGGGATTTGTTCTTTATTATATTCTGTGATATAAACAGTTTTCTCTGTCCAATTTTTTTCCTATTAAAAGCTGTGTAAAGCCCTATGAGACAAACTGTTTGTAAAAAAAAAAAGGGGGGGGGGGGATAAAAAAATAAAATGGCCTGGCCTATTATCTTTTATTTTGTTATTATCCCCTCCTTGTGCTCAATTATGTATGGATGTATTACTAATTGGACACAAATAGATTATTCAAAAGGTTGTCATCTAGGCTACCTAGTTAGCATAGCAGCCCACTCAACTGTACAATAAAACACTTTTACAATTAAATTTATGTCATTTACACTCACCATCTGCTCCGACAATATCGGACACCTTTTTCCATGCCTCCTGCTTCTTTTCGGTGTTCCTGTATGATTCTAAAGTTGGATCATACAGGATAGGAAAGCTGGACACAGCAATAATTAGCTTGTCTTCCATTTTGAGAGGGAAAATCAAAATAACTTACGTCACGACAGGCCTCCCTCCATCTCGCTCTCCATTGGACAATGACCCTGCGTCGGACGGATTCATTTGCATAAAGTTCAGCTGTGCTCAACTTTGGACGCGCCGCAGCTGCTCGAACGGACGCGCCGCCTACCCAGAATGCTTTGCGGGGGCGTCATTAACGGTTTGACGCATCCCATAGAAAATGAATTGGCAGCCGCGTCGCGTCGGATGAAACGAACGCCAGTGGATTCCAGGCGTAAGGCCGCCACTGCGTGCTGCACAACTTGGCCCAGAGGAACGGCATCCCTCTCCCTCCCGACCTCCCTCCCCTCGAGTTTGACCCGGAGGTAGAGCCCCCCCCCACGGCATGTGGGATTTAAACAGGGTGCACAAGCACGCGCGGATGTCATGCGGCGTTTATGAAAGACAAGTACAACCCAAGGTTCATGTTTTCATATTATCTTTTAATATTGATGCAATTTCAGCGATTACATTTCTTATCTCCCTCATCTCCTCAGCCAAGTGGTTTATTGCATTTATCGTCTCCCTCTGCAGCTGCAGAACCGTGTCCGTCAGCACCCGACTGGTAGGCTGGCGTGTGGTGCTGGGGGCAGCCGGGTGGCCTGCAGTCGAGGGCCCCTCGCCGGGATCGTCCTCCTCCTCCTCACCGACCACTGGATGATGACGCACAAACAAAATAGCATTCACTGTATGAGAAATAAATAAAAACAAATCTACAAGAAACAGAAATCAGCTTTACCTTGTTCTTCTGTGTTGTCAGTGTCTCCTTCCTTTTCGGAGACGATGCCACTCACACTTGCCGCACCTATTATTGATGCCACTTTTGTGTTGAGTGGTGTCAACTCAGGAGGACTTGCCCCCCCCCCCTCAGTTGCAGTCACGCTGTGGCGTATAGAGACCTGTAATAAACGATCTACATTATACCATCAGTAACATTTGAGCATGAAATTATAAACATGTTCTGTGCGAGATTAAATAAAAATATGCACCTGTAGGTCAGACCACTTCTTTTTAAGTTGTGCGACCGTGCGCTCCGTGGCACTGACAGCATTTACAGCTGCAGCTGGGTTACATGCTGCCATTCCGACATACCGCCACTCCGACATACCGCCATTCAGACATTCTACTATTCAGACATGTCACCATTACGACATCCCACTATTCCGACATAAAAACATCCTGCCATTCCGACAGTTTCGTCCCGCCATTCCGACAAGGCGTTTCCATAACGTGTGTGTGTTTCATGTTTTAAGAGATGTGTACGGATGTGAAGCGATACAGCGCCGTTACGCAAAACGCACCTCTCTGGTCCGGTGCGCTCTTCTCCTCTCCTCTCCTCTCCTCTCCTCTCCTCTCCTCTCCAGTACCTGCTGCTCAGCTCTGGGAGCAGGACTGAGAGAGCGTCCGTCTTTGATCCCTCTGGTCAGGGCATTTAGATCCGCGTGTGGCCTGAATGTCCCCCCTGAGATCTGTGCCATAGCGCGCACCTCCATGTGTGAATGTTTAGCTGTTAACTACTGTTGTTGACTATATATCACATCTGATCCACTGGGTTTTACCTGGCCATAGAGCAGGGGGGTTAAAATTACAGTGTTGCTCCCCAGGGTTTGTTTTCCATTGTGTATGAGGCCCGGGAAATGATCAATTATATTTGTTGTTTGTGGACCCGTAATGAATGAATGAATGTTTTTTTCTGCTGTCATGGTGTGCGTAATGCGCACAGGTGTAGTAATGGGACCGAGGGTTTAACCCTTAGGGGTCCATGATCACGCCGGCGTGATCTGATCACATGACCTCTTCACTACGCAGTGAAAAAAAAAAGTAGGTCACCAGAGCGCTGTGATCAACTTTACTCGAAAGTGCGGACTTGAAACTCTCTCCTACTTTTTATTTGACTTCAATTGACCCAGTAAAACCGAAGATATGATCATTTTCATTTTATGGTTTTTAATTTGTACAAAATCCAAATGTACGGAATGTACGGAAGGCGCCGCATGGGAGGAGCGGGCGCCGCATTTCTGTCTATATCTTCGTCATTTTTTGTCATTTTACAAAACGGAAAAAAGTGATCGAATCTGCTGATACTAATCTAAGTGATCAATCTACCAGAGACGTCCGACGTCGATCGGGGGAGTGGCCAAAATCGCCGAACCGGAAGCCAGGCTGGGAGACAGGAGTTAGCAGCAGGAGCTAGCGGAGCTAATACGTATTACTAGGAGGAATAAAGAGTGTTTGAAAGTTGGAAAAAACAAGGAGACGGAGTGTTTCGAGACGAAAACGAGGTGTTTAGTGAATATCCATCAAGCTCTCAGGCTGTTTTATGGCGAGGAAGACCCCGAGGGTGACGTGATTTCATCTTCATCGTCTGAAGAGGAGAGTGGAGTTGAAGAGGAGGGGGGAGAGACGGACCCCGACGATGTCGCCGGTGATGAGAAGTAGGTCAAACTAATCAAGATTTTAGCCTTTGTTTGTTTACTGCTGTATTGTAAATGTTATAAACTACCTAAACTAACTAGTTTTATGTGTATATAACGTATATATGTATATGTGTGTAGAGAAGAGCAGGGCTGAAACAGGCTACAGAGATGGATAAATGTTCAGCGTTTTATTTTTCCCTTTCCTGGCCTCTCATACTCATTTCCAAAGTATGTTATACTGATTTTCATAGGGTTTATTCAGTGTTACAGTTTTATTATTGTTTATTATTATTATTATTTATGTAGCCTGTTTATTACATGTAAGGTTTTCTTTTGTATTCACATATGTTGTAGGAAACCAGAGAATTTAGGTCCCACATTTGAATTCACAAGGCTATTTATCATGACATGTGCATGTGAACACTAATCTGAACAGTCTCTAATTTATTTTATATATACATTACTGTCCTGTATACAGGTATGAGGATAATGGACCCTACACTGAGGCCAACCAGAGAGGACATGGGAGGAGGAGGAGGAGACAGATGAGGTCCAGATCTCCACAGGCCAAGCCACACCATCAGAGCCCTGGAAAACTGTGAACAATCCTTACTGTATATTGTTTGAAGTATTTGTACTGTGATTACACCCCAATTTTACCTCTTATGCTACATTTTTACTATTTTATACACTGGGAAGGGAACACAAAGCATTGGTATTAGCCCTCTGTATAATTTTGCACTGTGTTTTGAAGAGCTGCAGCTGACAAGGTAAAAAAAAACGCCTATAAATATACATGCTTTTTATGGTAAATATTTATATTAAATAATATTTTATTTCAATTTTACACTAATATATTCATATTTGCAACCTATATTTGCTTTTTCAAGTTCCAAAACAGTTCATTGAGCATGTTTGTGTTTTTTATTGAAATAAACAATAATTTTTTTCAACTCGGATTTAGTAATTTTTGTGTATTTTGGGCTCAATGTGTTAAGAAAGTAAGGTTCAAGTGAAAAATTAATCATCAGGTCAAATAGATGAAGTTGTGCTGAAAAAAAAGATACCAAGCATGGGCATGTTAAACATTTTTTTATGTGGTATATAAAGGCAAAATCAAAAGTATTCAAAAACGGCCAAAATAGGCTTGGACCCCTAAGGGTTAAACTGGGAAGTGACGTGGTGAGATGAGGGAGTGAGAAACACATTCGGCGCTGGGACGGCGGCGCAGTAGATTGACTTTTCCTTGTGGATTAACCTGTGGATTGTAAAGGCCCGTTTGGACACCACCCGGCCAGGCCTGTTTCAGCCAAGCGGGACGAGGGAGAGGATTGGTTTGGTCTCCTCAGCGGAGCCGCGGCGTCTCTCCCGTGTGGACACTGGACAGTAGGACCAGCTCTCTCTCTCACTCGCCCTCACCACGCGCCAATACGCACACACACACACCTGCATGAACATTGACTCTGCGACCGCGCACCCCCATACACACACACACACACACACACACACACACACACCTGCACAGACAGACTGTGCGCTCGTGCACGCGCATTCTCTCTCTCTCTCTCTCTCTCACTCACACACACACACACACACACACACACACACACACACACACACTCAACATACATTCATTCCCTCAGCGGGGACTCAGACTTAATGGACAGCGGGAGGGGGGCGTTTAGATCCGTGTGGCCTGAGTGTCCCCCCTGAGATCTGTGCCATAGCGCGCACCTCCATGTGTGAATGTTTAGCTGTAAACTACTGTTGTTGACTATATATCACATCTGTAGGCTACATCTGTGGACTGTGGCGCCGTCAAAATACTGAAGATGAGAGTCAATACTGTATGTAGGCTACTCTGCTATGTGCGTAAAGACGCATGAGCTCCACTCAGCTGCTGTGACAGCTCACAGACACTTGTCTGGGGGGGGGGGGGCTTTTAAAAGATT
>CM064904.1:64519-86019 GCA_030347415.2 Decapterus maruadsi | reverse complement strand
TACCTCTCTCTAATGTATTTTTTCTGTTTGCTCTGGAAAGCGGGATCTGCCTTGTACCTCTCTCTAATGTATTTTTTCTGTTTGCTCTGGAAAGCGGGATCTGTTGCGTATTTTCGGTTGAGTTTTTCCTTCTTTTTGCTTTGAACTTGGGGATCTGCATAATGACGCTTATGACGTTGTTGCTGATGGTGACTGTCTTGAGCAAGTTTAATTTTTGCAGCCTGAATCTTTTTCATTCTAAATTCTGGACAGCTGGCATACTTGTTTTTTTCAGTTTCTGTCTTTCTTTTCCTCTTCAGCTCATGAGACAACGGTGCATGTTCGTCTTTGCCATCACTTGCTTTCCGTCTGTTTTTTTGTCGTTGCTCCCTTTTCAGCTTGGAGATATTTGCTGTTTGTGGGACAACTTGTGGGATTGCTGTGGAAGTACTGATGTGAGCTGCTGGAACCTGTGCTTGTGTTGGGCAGGGGCCAGTTTCAGGTTGGGTGTCATTGGCTGGGGCAGGTGATTGTTCAGGCTGTTCACTGGAATTGACAGCGTCGAATGAAATGGGCACAAACTCGTAGCTGGCACGAGGTCCACGGTTTTTAAACACTTTGTGCAGGTGGTCAACCAGGTCACTGAGGTCAGAGAAGGTCATCATGATAGCAGTTCCATAGCGGTGTGGTAAGCCTGCTGCATCTCTCGTGTGTGAATCAAAGACTCCATATCTCCCCGATCTGTCACGGAAAACTGCAATGCACTCTGGGGTTATCATGATTAAAGCCTGGCTGACTTCTGCTGACAGACACTCTAGCTGTGTGGCAAGGGATGGCCCTAACTGCTCAGTTCCTCCTGGGGTGGGTGGTTGGTCTTTAAGGTGGCCTAGTCTGGCAAAAGACAGGTTGACATTGTACATTTTTGTGTCTGTCAGCACCTGTTTTGGCATTTCCTCTAATGTCAGGTGGTCTCCTTCGAACGTTTTGTCCAGAATTAGCTGCTCTTTAATGCCAACATAGAGTGAGTCTCCCTGTGCCATCACTTTGTCGAGGGCAGTCCTGTTGAACTGACTGCCCTCATTCTGGTACGCCAGGAATGTCAGAGACATGCAGGTGCACTGTTTATTTCTGGAGAATCTTTTGTATCTCTTGTCTCTCTGACTATGACTGGCCCTCACAGTTTCAACACGTTGCTGCTCTGCCCTGGCCGGAACCTGAAATTATATTATAAAAGGATTGTTAGCCATTAGCATTACTCTGTTTCATATTATTATTATTATTACTATTGTTATTATTATTATTATTATTATTATTATTATTATTATTATTATTGTTATTATTATTATTGTTATTATTATTATAGTGCTACAAGTATAAATATTTTAGGTGGGAAGTTCAGCTTTCTTCTAAGTGGGGTTGTATGAAGTGCAAATGCCCATAACGTATAATATCTGCTGAGAAACACAGCTGTATCGCGCTGCACTGTGATACAGGTAGTACTGCGGTATGAATGACAGACAATCAATCAGCATATTTTCCACCACCTATGAGAAGTCCTGTCTCAAAATAATGCACCTGTTCAAGAGTACAGTCTGTAAAAAATTGCAATGCATCAGAAAAAAAGGTTTGTTTGTTTTTTTTAAATTTTTTAATCTAAAACATAACACCTCACCTGTAACTCACTCAGTACTTCTAGACACAGGCAGGCTCCACAATGAGCTCTATCATTCATTGTTGAGTACTGAGTGAGTTGCAGGTGAGTTGGCTAAGTTTTAAATACCAAAAATCCAACCAGCTGCTTTACTTTATACGATCCTCTTACTGGTGTATGTTTTGAGACTTATTGTATGTAGTGACAAACATGCTGTTTAATTGTCCCTCATTCACAGCAGTTACTGCCTGTGTCTTGGTGCAGCACGATGCACCAGTGCTTCTCAGTCAGAGGCCAGATATTATACTTGATGATGGCTATTTATACCTCATCCGACCCCACTTCAAAAAGGCTCAACTATCACTTTAAAATGTATATTTAACATATTTGACAATCAGTTTGCTTAAACACACATCTGTATCATTTAAACATGATTACACAAAGGAATTTTCCACACAATTATTATTATTATTAGTAGTAGTGCCACCAATATAATTGACACTGCATACTTGACTATAACCGATTCATCGATGCGAAATTACATGTGTATCATTAAAATGAAAAAATCCTGACATTGGTTTGAATCAGTTTTCTGTGTGACATGTCCATTTCAGTCCTCTTGATCAAAGTTGGCAAACCCCTGAAAGACCTACCTTCACCACATTGGCACTTCAGGATGTTGACAGTGTTAACAACAAAAAAAAGAAATTTTTCTCTTCTATTTTTAAGAAGCCAGGGGAAGATCAACATATTTTTAATAAAGAGTAGCTGGTTGAAATAAACCATAACCAAATCATTTATAATATATGTCTTTTATGGAAGAAAATCCACTTCAAATGGTCCAACGGCGACATCTGCAGGCGGGGGAGACAGAGCAGTCTGTGTGAAGAGCAGGAAGGGGGGGGCCGAAGGGCTTCTGTCCTCTGACGGCAGGATCTCCTTGATCCAGAAATCTGCTGATATTTCCTTTACAATCGATGCCAATCACTGAAAACTGTGTATTTCTTGAGCTATGAGCAGACTGAGCTGCAAGGCTGGGAGTAAAAGTTTTGTGTACATAGCAAAAGTAACCAGGGGGGATTGGAGAACTGTCACTGGACCGACCTGATTAATGTTTGTTATATTGTGTGCATACTGTTAATATTGTGTTCTGGTTGCTGACTGGTAGAGATCCCCCCCCCGTCCTCCTCTAGACCCCCCCTTTCCTGCTCCCTGCTCTTCACACAGACTGCTCAGTCTCCTCTACCTGCAGACGTTGCTGTTGAACTGTTTTGAGTTGATTTTCTTCCATAAAAGACATATTATAAATGATTTGGTAAAGGTTTACCTCAACTAGCTACTCTTACAACTACCTACTGATATGTATAGATTTATCTTTGATCCATTACTTGTACTTATTTAATTTTTCAATAATTCCTGAGATTATGTCAAAATCCACTGCATATTAGCTCTTTTTTTTTTTTTTTTACATCACCAGCAGTAGTGCTAGCCTAACCCTAACTCAAAAACAGTAAAGGCTTTCTCTAAGATGTAACCAGACATAATATGCAACATGTTAAACAATATTTACACCCACTCTGCATACTTATCTTAAACACACAAGGTCAGCTGAAATACTTGCCAAAATAACAATGTTCATAAAATCTTTGTTTGATTACTTAATTATTAATAATAAAATGTGATCATAAAAAACATTTTAATAATGTTACAATTTTTATCAATCACAATATTTTTGCTTTATTATTTTTTCACATTTACATTTAAATAACTGTTTTGCACACTCTCTTCAACTGATCATTGATAAAACATATCTTTCATTGTTTATTGTGCTTTTGAGTTGAAGTAAACCACACACACACAAAGACACTTTATTAAACCCCTGATGTACCCAAATGTAATGTCCACTGTGTGTTGCCTGGGGAATAGAGAAACTTACTTCATAAGCTGGAGTATGAGAGGTGGAGGGTTCATCAGAGATGAACCAGGGCCAAGCAGCTGATGATGGAGTCCATGTTTTAGGTGTCTACAACAAAAGATAACACACATAAGGCAACATATTGGACTACGCTGATATGAAAACATGTATTAAATCAATTTTAAGTAGCCTATGGCATTTGTGAAATGCAGAAGAAGATAATGGTTTCAGAGATTTAACAAGGACCATAGTATCATTTAGATGTAGCTCATTGCGCTGCAAACATTTTGTGTGTGGATTGGAGAGGGAAGAAAATACCTTAGGTGGGGAGGGAGGGTCACAGCCTGCATCTGTGATGGTCCAGGATGGTGCTCTTGGTGAAGGTGTCTGAAGCTTGGCCATCTGAGAACACATTACAACACAATCAGTGAAACTGCAGACTGTAATGAAAAACTGCACTTTATTCAGGTGGAGTGAAATTCACCTTTGCAGCTGGTGAACAGCAGGGGGTTGCTGCATCGCCCCAACTCATGGGAAGTTTGGTTGGGGGTGATCCAACCAGCTGTTGACAGATGGCAAAAACACATTACACTCCAGACAGTGTGAATAATCTAGACATGTAAAAAAAAAAAAAAAAAATTAAAACACATTAAAGTAACATACATCATCCACAGGAGGTTGGGGGCCCAAGGGTTGCCTCTCCCCGGTCCAAGGCCGTCTCACCGGGGACACTGTTGGAGACTTCACACAGAAAAGGACAGACTGAACCATTGTTATTACATTCACTGGATATGTATGACCATTGACAATGACAGTAGCTGACATCATTAAAAACAATTAATACTGTTAAGTGTTTTGAAAGCTACTTCTGGAAAACAAATTTGACTGAATGATTAGATGAACACATACCGTCTGAGGCAAAGACTTTGGGCTGGAAGGGGCCTCCTCCTCCGAGCTCCAGGACACTCTGGATGGGGGCGATCCAACCAGCTGTTGACATGAAAACCAACATCTCAGACAGAGTGGACAGGCTAGTAATGTGTATCTTGTGACTAGTCTGGAAGCGTGTGGTGTTTGTGGAAGTTAACATACATTGCTCACTGGAGAGCGGTGGTGGCGGCGAGCTGTGGCCCTGGGTCGTCTGGCTGACGCTGAGGAGGCCGCCTACACCATGAAACAAAACATATCAATTAAGCTTTAATCGCTACAGCTGAATTACAATTACAAATATGTTTGAGAATAGCTTGAGTTTGTTCAACTACCATTATTACGTATTAGTATCAATGTTTATTTTTAAAAGTATTAGCATTATTGACTGTTGGCAATCAGGTGACAGTTTTAACAAACCCTAAAACAACAGATAAAATGTAATCACTTACCTTCTTGTGCTTTGGAGAGGGCTGGTAGTCCACTGGGCAAGACAGATCAGAGGGAGAAACTTCCTCCATAGCATGTAGTGCTGCGCTGCTGAACCAGACTGGGTTCAGTGGAAAGAAGCTCTCCTCTGCCTGTCAAACAAAAAGAAAAAGACACTGACAACGTGTCTTATCACACACACAAAGTATACATTAAGAAGCAATTCAAACATCCTGAAGTATTTGAAAAACAACAAACCTGCAGCTGAGCCATCCCGGGCTGTGCTGAACCCTGGGACTGGGAGGGTTCATCAGGACGGCTCGTCTGGAATGAAAAGTTGTATTACATTGCATTAATCAAATTGTAAACCACATGAGAAAAAAACATCTAATTTTCACAAAGTCTCATGTACACATCACACTGTAATAATTACCTTGCGACCATGAGTGACTTGCTGCCACTGGAAGGGGTCAGGAAGCTGTGGAGCAGGTTGCTCTTCCTGCACAACCTGCTCGGGAGGAGCCTTCCTGACCGGTGGCGGTGTGGGCCTGGGTGAGACCGGGGATGCTGGTGGTGGTGGTGGCTCCATCTGCTGCATGGTGGCAGACCACAGCATCTGCTGCATGGCGGCGGACCACAGCAAGCGGACGAGGATCCCCATCCCCTCGTCATCGCTCAGTTGGATCTGCAGAAATTACACAACCAAATTCATTTACAGAGAAGTTTTAGCCACAAAAAGCAGCTGCAGCTTCACACAAGGATGTTCTACTTACACCGTCTCTGGCCCAGAGATGCGTCCGGTTCAGTGGGAAGTACTCCTCAGCTGAGAAGTACGACACATCTAAAAGATAACAAACAGCCATTATAATCTCCATACATGTAATGGTGACTTTTTATTCATTACTACACCTCAGTGCACATTGAGGTATTTTTATTCTAACAGCTTTCAGAGAACATATAACATTTCAAAAATATAACTCCATTTAATCTAAGAACCGTTTCACATACCCATGTCCGCAGACACGCTGCGGTATGCCTGGCGAAGGAAGTTCTGGTAGGAAGCTTCCAAGTCCAGGCGGGGGATGAAGTCAACAACAAAAACCTGTAGAGAACACAAAGTTATATACAGGTTACAATACATGCATTATTATTTTACAGCTCATATAATCTAATTAGACCAGCTAATTTACTACTACTACTACTACTACTACTACTACTATTAAGAATGAAGACCAATCAAGACAGGAGAAAAGCTTACATTTGGCCAGCGGCTGCGCATGCTGCGGAGGAGCTTGGCGTAGTCGACGGCAGCTTCGTCGATGGTCCTGCTGGCAGTGAGGTTGTTGCTAGGCGCCAGAAGACACACGGCGTCAGGGACCCGAGGTAGCACAGCGTTGAGCACCTCGGTCCGCAGTGCAGAGGCAGCAGCCCCTGGGGTCGACATGAAGCCAAAGGCAAAGGGTTCCTCTGGCATCTGGACCACACCATCTACAATGCCACTTAGATGGGAGTCTCCGACAATCAGAACGAACTGCAACAACAAACAGAATTTATTTAGCACCACAGTCCTCACCAACATCAACTGTTTTCTTCACAAAGCAGAGAAATAATACTACCTTCTTGTCAGGAGACTCTGGTGGCATGACCAGTCTGTGGGCATGCCCGGTGAACGGCGAGGCTGGCCATGGAGGCCATCTGTGGCGGTAACCAGTACCACCGCCTGTATAGAAATAAAACAAATACAGGGAAAAAAAATGAATGAATGAAGCAAAACAGGAAATATCTTTAAACAAACGGAATATTAATTGATGATTAATTAGTATAGTTATTTACTATAACACGTGAAGAAAACAGCTGCATACTCACGTGCATGGAAGTCGGCAGGCACATCATCCACTTTCCAGAACTGTGCACCTGCGAGTGATGTTCCAAAGGTCTGAGGACAGATAATAAATACATTAAACCTCAGACAGTGAGGACAGCCTCAGTGTACACACAGTGTGTTGTTAAAAACAAGTCTGTGTGTGTGTGTCAGTTGTAATGGGAACATACGACAGTAGCTGGAGATTGGGAGCAGGGGGGGTGGGTCCTTGTGGTCCTGGACCCCTCTCGGGACACACCGGCTGGGGGGGACTCCGTCAGCAGCTCCAGGTCCGGCTTCCTCCACCGCTGCTTGGCCGCCTGGGCACGCTTCCCCTTCCTCGGCATCCTGCTGGAGACAACAAACTACAAAGACACTACAAAAACAATTAAATCTATAAAACAAATTAAATCCAATGTAACCCTGTCCTAACCTGAAATACTTACTACAAATCTAATCTAATCTTATCTTAATTTGTAGTGTGGTGTAATGTGATGTGTGTAGTGTGGTGTGTTGTAGTGTACTGTGATGTGTGTGGTGTAGTGTTGTGTACTGTGATGTGCGTAGTGTGATGTAGTGTACTGTAATGTAGAGTGGTGTGATGTAATGCAATGTAGTGTTAATATGTAAACAGGAAGAATAGAGTAGAGATGAAGTGAGGTGAGAGAGAGAGAGAGATGTGTGTGTGGTGTATAGACGAAGATCCAGGAATCTCAACGACGACGACGACGATGATCAATCTCCAAAAAGCTTTTCAAAATCTCTGACCGTGACCAAAGAGAACCTGCAATAAGCAACAAGATGGAGGCATTATGGACACATCTTAGACATCTTTATGTTTCATGCTGTGTGTGTGTGTGTGCACCTAACTTCAGCAGATGTGCTAGTAGTGATTTTTATGTTTCTATCAGCATTATACCACACTAAGCAGGTTCATTTTTACAGGGTTCCTGCAGGTTCTTCAAGTTAAATTCAAGTGTTTTTAAAACCATTTCAAAAGTAGATTCCTATTTCACAGCCCTACTGGCAAAGAAAAATAAAATACTTGAATGTCAGAGCATTTACTGCAGATTAACTGTATCATCTCATCATTATTCAGCTCTTTATGCTCTACTAGGGATGCAACAATATCAAAATCTCACAATAACAAGCCCATGTCATTCGTTGCAGTATAATAAGGTATCATGATATCAAAATCTCACTATAAAAGTCCCATAGCTCCACAGTGTAAAATGTATTCCACTATCCATAGTCAACAACAATAACATGTTGGTCAAAAATGAAATCTTATCTACATTTCTCAATCACCAGCTTCCTCTCCCTCCCTCCCTCACTGAGCTCACTAAGCTCTTTCTCCCTCTCTAACTTTGATAAATACCTGCTTCTCTATCAGCTGTCACACAGCACTAGTTTTGTTTTCCCCGCGGTGTGAGAACTTTAACGAACTTTAAATACCGGTATGTTACCGGTATGTCCGTGACATCCTCTCAGTCGCTCCGTGTGTGTGTGTGTGTGTGTGTGTGTGTGTGTGTGTGTGTGTGTGTGTGTGTACGTGTGTCTGACTGCAGGTGCAGCAAACACCTGCAGCAGCTTGGAGGTCAGCAGTGAAACAACGCAGCCACAGCCACACACGCACACTAAACATCCAGCTGACACGGTGACACAGACGATCGTCTCACACACTACGTCCGCGACGACATCGATTTTTTATAACCCTCTACAGTGGCTTATGGACTGGTCAGATCCCACTTCTAAACATGTAGCCGTGCTGTAGCTTCACTGACCAGAGCACTTTCACCGTCGTAACACACCGTAACAACATTTAAACACACCGGACTAAAAGCATTACATTAACTTACGTAGCTACATCGTTCCACAGAGGAACCAGAGACAGAGAGAGCAACAGACAAGCAACTCCTGTGTACCGCCATATTAAATCACTGTTTTCTCATGCAGTCTGGCAGCTATTAGTCACGAAAATTATTTATCTGTGTAGAAATCATATTTACAATTACCTCAAGCAAATACAACGACGATTTGAACCGACTGAAAAAAACACAAGACATAAATGAAGCTAGTTCAAGTTAAGACGGTCCCTATTATCCGCCGTTGGAGAACTCCGACTCCGTAAAACCGCACTCATAACATCAGAGAGACCAACTGTACATATTTTAATGTTTTTTACGTTATCATAGCCAACACACGACAGAGTAAAGTCAAACTTAATCCCACTACTGTGTAAAACTGACATGTTAAAGCTAATGCTATGAAGCTAGCAAGGTGAGAAGACAAAACACAGGTCTTACCTCTGATGCGATCAAAGGGGGGGGGGCCGCGCCCAGCAGCGGCTTTTATATGAGCCTGCGAAACAACAACATCACGCGACTAGAAGCGACCAATCACGAGTCCTCTTGTGTCCACGTCATATCAGGGTAGCTGTAGATTTGCCCAGCAACAGTGCGAAAAAATTCGTGCCAGTGAAAATAACCAATAGGATTCATCATCATTTGCCGAACAACAACATGACGAGGATGACGAGGAGGACAGACGTGACCGGTTACACCGCAGGTAATGGCTGCCTCTCATCAATGAGAGCATTTTAACCTTTTTTTAGGCTGTATTGACCATAGATATACTACTATATTTATAATAATTACTTAAAGGTTGAATATGTAGAATTTTTATTAAAAGCTATATTTAAAAAAAAAATAATACATCCACAGTGCGTTTTGAGGTGAACAGAATGAAAGTATTCCTTCTCCACAAAAAAAAAATTTTTTAGTCTGAATTAATATTTTTAACATTTTTTGACGGGCTCGACAATGACTTTTTGTCAACGTTCCGTTTACATTCGTACCTGCCTGTAGCCGACATGTGGCTCACTAATCAGCTGTTTTCCTGCCTCCTCCCGGTCGTATGCGTCTGTTTTCAACGAAACCTTTTCAATAATCAATCGGTGGATCAATGGATTATCATTTACATGTTAGGATGGGTGTATTTGTGTAGTCTAATCTGTCATAAACACGTTTACTGTCGCCGACTCCCGGTGCCTCGGAGCTTTTTTTTTTTTTCAACTTGACGAGAGCAGTGACAGCGGAGGCTCTGAGCGCAGGTTTGGTTTCCAGCAGCGGTGTGGAAGGCAGAGAGCCTGCACTCTCCCTGTAACAAGCTACAAGTCATTTATTATGCTGTTAATGACGGTAAAAAGGTAAAAATAAGGTAAATCCTGCATAGTTTTCCTCCTCTGCTGTCCTCTGATCAGAACGGAGTTCCTAGCAACGGCCCGTTTTTCCTAGCAACGGTCTAACGTTCTGTTATTGTTCTGGAAATCCTACATAGTCAACCTTTAATTATTACTATAATACTCCTAATTTTATAAAATCCTTCTATATCTATGGTATAGAGAATGTGAAGCTGACGTCACGCCGCTTTGCCGTTGTGGGACGTCGGCGCCATCTTTGGAGGAACGCAAACGTAAACAGAGTGGGAAAAACGGAGGAAAACGAGCAAAAAGTAAAAGAGAAAGAAAAAGAGATGAGGAAGACAGACAAAAAAAGAAAACAAAAAAGAAACGGAGAAGAGGAAGGGAAAGGAAGGAGGAACGTATCACGATAAATTCAAATTTAATGAGAAACAAAGGTAAACAGAAACACTACAACTTATTAAGACTCAGATTTACTCCCTCCACTGACTTATCCAGACAGTGTGAACTATCTCGTTTTTCGTATTAGTGCATATACTGCTGTGGCATTTTTTATGCAGCAGTACTGTCCCACCATCATTACTTTTAAGCGACTTTGGGAACTTTTTTCAGGGGGGGCGAGCAAGTGTTTACATCCGCGATCCTCCAAAGATGGCGGCCAACGTCCAACGGCGTGACGTAACTTCACATTCTCTATTGACCCCTTGCACGTGATGTCACGCTCCGGACGCCATGATGGACGGCAGACTTTCAAAGTTTGTCTTTAATGCTCTGACCTCTATTTGATACTACAACTCAGATCCAGCACAAGGCTCCCCAGCTGCGGTACGTCATAGAAGGGAACTACTACAGTGGGACTTCTCCCTGCACCATTGTGCAAATGAGTCCACTGGATCGCCATCGTAAGTTGACCTCTCACCTCGCATTTGTCCACATTTTTATTTATTGTCTTTAGTTTTGTTTACCCGCTTCTCTCTGCCTGCAGAGCCTCTCCCCGGGCCTCTGGTCGGTGTCCATGGACCTGCCCTCCTCCCTGCACTCCCCTTCCCTCTCCCGTCCCCAGGATTCCCTTCCGTCAGTCCCAAAAACAAAGAAAAAAATATTTTTGAAGTTGAACTGCCTTTTAATTTGGGGGGGGGGGGGGGGGTTCCAAAAAGTGCCCCCCCCCCCAAAAAAAAAACAAAGAAAAAAATATTTTTGAAGTTGAACTGCCCTTTAATTTGGGGGGGGGGGGGGGGGGTGTTCCACAAAAGTGCCCCCCCCCCCCCCCCCCCCCAGAAGTCTGAGTGTGAGTGTACCTCACCTCAATACCTGGTCCGCTTTTATTTCATTACACACGTTTCCTCCACATTTTTTTAAATTGTCTGTAGTTTTTTTTACCCCTCCTTCTCTCTGCCTCCTTTCCTGCCTTTTTTCCTCCTTGTGAGCGTTTTTTGTTTCCCTCTGCGGAGTGGTTTTTTGTTATAATTAAAATATGATTTTATTGTTTAATACTTATTGTTAATACTCTCCTCCACAGTTTGTTTTTTTTTGTGTGAAAAATAAAGCCGGCTGCTGCCAGTACTACCAGTTCCGCTTCTCCCTGCACCATCGTGCAAATGAGTGCACTGGAATGCCATAGCCCATCGCAAGATCACCTCTCTGCTGTTGCTTTTATTTCATTACACACGTTTTCTCCACCTTTTTTTTTTTTAAATGATCTTTAATATTTATTTTTTTTAAACCTCTGCTTCTCTCTGCCTCCAGTGCCTCTCCCTTTAAAACATCATGTTCCTTATCCCCTTTCCTGCCTTTTTTCCTCCTTGTGAGTGTTTTTTGTTTCCCTCCGCGGAGTGGTTTTTTGTTATAATTAAAATATAATTTTATTGTTTAATACTTATTATTAATACTGTCCTCCACAGTTTTTTTTTTTTTGTGTGTGTGTGTGTGTGTGTGAAAAATAAAGCTGGCTGTTGCCTGTTCATCTCTGCACCCGAGTCCTCATTTCCAGCCCAGACCTGACATGTAGTTTGTTGCAGTGATGACGTATTACCACAGGTAATGGCTGCCTCTCTCATCAATGAGAGCATTTTAACCTTTTAGGCTGTATTGACCATAGATATACTACTATATTTATAATAATGACTTAATTATTACTATAATACTCCTAATTTTATAAAATCCTTATATATCTATGGTATTGACCCCTTGCACGTGATGTTACGCTCTGGACGCCATGATGGACGGCAAAAGAGCAGTGGACGTCAATGTAATTCAATGAGGCGCGTTATAGTTTGGTGAAATACCGGAGTTGTAAAGTTTCCCTTCCTTTTCCACTGAGCTGGATCGAGTAAACAATGTACTTACATTGCAGACTGAAAGGTGGAAGTGGCCGTCAAAAGTGACTAAAGTGAGTGAATTGTAGACATCAGGAAGTGGTGGTGATGTTTTATCAGTAGGATAAATAAATCCTATGGCTCCTGTACAGGCTGCAAGGCGCAGAGCAAACAGCGTGGTCATTATTACAGGTAGCTGTCCACTGCACTAACTGTACCACATTGCAGACTGAAAGGAAGTGGCGGTGAAAAGTGACTCAAGTGAGTAAATTCAGTGAGCAACAAGTTATGTTTCCCCCGTAAACCGTATCCAGGGAACTGTGTCGGCCGTACATTTAAACCTGGACTGATGAACGGTAAAGTTGATTTTCAGGTATTTTTCTTGAGAAAAATGACCACACAGTCGACAGTACCTTCAAAAATATTATTTCATAATAAAGAAGGTTAGCAATACAGAGGAAAAGTGACCAGACTTTCATAGTTTATCTTTAATGCTCTGACCTCTATTTGATACTACAACTCAGATCCAGCACAAGGCTCCCCAGCTGCGGTACAACGTCATAGAAGGGAACTACCATACTGGGACTTTGGCTGACATGTGATGGACATGCTGGACCTGCACTACCAGTTCCGCTTCTCCCTGCACCATCGTGCAAATGAGTGCACTGGAATGCCATCGCCCATCGCAAGATCACCTCTCTGCTGTTGCATTCACCTGAGTTCTCCCCTCGAGTTTGACCCGGAGGTAGAGCCCCCCCCACGGCATGAGGGATTTTAACAGGGTGCACAAGCACGCGCGGATGGCAAGGCCAAGAGGAGACATGTGAATGCTCAGGAATGTAGTGAGCTGAGTGCGGAGGGCGTTAGTTCCCTCACACAGCCCCACACCTTTGACCCCAGCCGAGGGAACCGGGACCCTAACAGAGGGCTATACCCCACCAAGAGACGGAAGCGGGGTAATTGCCAACTGTCAACTTCCAAGTTGTTTTAATGGACAATTGTGGCGTCTCCAGTACTGTGTAGTGTGTGTGGGGTGTTCCGCAAAAGTGCCCCCCCCCCAAAAAAAAGTCTGAGTCTGAGGGTACCTCACCTCAATACCTGGTCCGCTTTTATTTCATTACACACGTTTTCTCCACCTTTTTTTTTTTTTAAATGATCTTTAATAATTTTTTTTTTTAAACCTCTGCTTCTCTCTGCCTCCAGTGCCTCTCCCTTTAAAACATCATGTTCCTTATCCCCTTTCCTGCCTTTTTTCCTCCTTGTGAGCGTTTTTTGTTTCCCTCCGCGGAGTGGTTTTTTGTTATAATTAAAATATAATTTTATTGTTTAATACTTATTATTAATACTGTCCTCCACAGTTTTTTTTTTTTTGTGTGTGTGTGTGTGTGTGTGTGTGTGTGTGTGTGTGTGTGTGTGTGTGTGTGTGTGTGTGTGCACTGTTGTTACTATCTATGAGGGGACTTCGGCGTCGTTACACATTCACCAACAGGGGACCGTGCAGCAAACAGGGGACATTTTTTAGGTCCCCTGTTTGACATGCTTTAAATCAAGTTAAAATCATGTGAAAACCCTTCTGGTTAATTTTTTCAACTTTTGCCAAGAGGGGACCTGAGTGTGTGTGTGTGTAAAATACCATATTCAGCAGTGCCCCGGCAGGCTGGAGCAGGGTTTTTAATGGCTCATTCACACACCATTCACACACGTCGTTTCTTACACTCCACCAAGGTGTGAACGACTTGCAGACCCAGCAGCCTTTCAGACTGTAGAGAGGCTATCAAACAGGCTCCTTAGTGCACAAACCACTACCTTGAAACATTATTTGTTATTCTTTGTAACAAAATATAACGGTTCTGTTTTCATTGATGTCTTAAGTTTAAAGTCACTACTGTATTAGGTATAATAGAAATTTTAAAATATTGAAACAATTTAACATCCATAACTATGTTAGAATTAAGATAGTCATTTAGATCATTTCTGTTGAATTCTGATCAAACATTAACAATAATTGACCTTGCTATTGTTGCTTGTTCAGTTTTTTTGAGCACAGGGTTTCAATTTTACAATGTGTTCTCAATCTGTATTGATAGGAATTATTAGTTGATTTACATTGCAGAAAAAGGTCCACACTTGGTTTATATGGAATGACAGGGGCCCACTGTTGGTTGGTGCACAATGACACAAGTTCCCACTTAGTTAGCATGGAGTGACATACACACTCCATCATGTATGAATAAGAAAGAAATAGAAAATAAATAAATAAAAATTTTATAGAAAAATAAAAGTGATAGTTCTTAAGAGATTTTTTTCATCAAAACTTAACACAAACATTTCTAATAAAATGGCACCAATAATGTTGTAATTATTTTTTAAATGTAGGGTGTACTACTGCAACACACATTTCTACTGTCTGCAATTCTTTTAATAGAGGGTTTTAGGGTTTATGGTAATCTTAATGTACTCGCATCATAAATTTGTATTCATAAGGATGTATTTTATTAGCTGTTTTACATTACAGAAAAAGGTCCACACTTGGTCCATATGGAATGACAGGGGCCCACTGTTGGTTGGTGCATAATGACACAAGTTCCCACTTAGTTAGCATGGAGTGACATACACACTCCATCATGTATGAATAAGAAAGAAATAAGCAGAAATAAGCAGAAGTGATAGTTCTTAAGAGATTTTTTTCATCAAAACTTAACACAAACATTTCTAATAAAGTAGCACCAATAATGTTGTAATTATTTTTAAATGTACGGTGTACTACTGCAACACACATCTCTACAGTCTTTATTTTCCTTGACTGCATTGTTGTTCTAGGAAAAATACTTGAATTAAAGCTAAGGGTTTTAGGTCATTTTAATGTACTTGCATCATGAATCTGTATTCATAAGGATGTATTTTATTTGCTGTTTTACATTACAGTAGAAGGTCCACACTTGGTCCATATGGAATGACAGGGGTCCACTGTTGGCTGGTACATAATGACACAGGTTCCCACTGAGATAGCACGGAGCGACATACACACTCCAGCATGGGTGGATAAGCAGACATTAGATTAATGTATAAGTTTTAAGATACATTTTAATCTAAATTTAATACAAGCATTTGTAATTATTAATACACAACACAAACTCGCAAACACACATAAAGTAGCACTGGTAAAGTTGTCATTATAGTTTTTTTTAAACATGGAGGGAAAACTCAACGGCAACCTATCATGATACTTAAGGGAATATTTCAGTTATTGATATTTATGGATCGATAATAAAACATGTATGGGAAAATAAAGGAGGAGCTGAGGGGTCATCAGCTTGTCTGAGATACAAGGGATAATTCTTCTAGAGGATGGATTAACCTGACTAAGTAATATGATTAGCTACTGCAGCACACTTTTCTACAATCTATTAAGTTTTCTGATCTACTGCAGTTTCATACTTCTTGACTGCATTGTTGTCATGGGAAAACTACTTTAAATAACTCAACTCAGGATTCAACATGGTGTGATGGCCTAGAGCCACAAAGTGTTATTCTGTGGTCACCTAATATCCCATATAGCCTACTGAAGATGACGCTCTATGAGGGCCACAGACTTCTACTTTTTAAAAGCGCATGGTTTCAATCAATTTGAATGTACTTGCATCCTAAATCTATATTAATAGGAATGCATTTTACTTATTGTTTTGCCTCACAGAAGAAAATGTCCACTCTTGGTTTGTATGAAATGACAGGGGTCCACCGTTGGCTGGTACAAAATGACACAAGTTCCCACTGAGTTAGCACAGAGTGACATACACACTCCAGCATGGGTGGATAAGCAGACATTAGATTAATGTATAAGTTTTAAGATACATTTTAATCTAAATTTAATACAAACATTTGTAATTGTTAATACACAACACAAACTCGGGAAAAGGGAAAACTCAATGGCAACCTGTCATGATACTTAAGGGAATATTTCAGTTATTGACATTTATGGATTCAACATGGTGTGATGGCCCAGAGCCATGTGTTATTCCGTGGTCACCTAATATCCCATATACAGTAGATGACGCTCTATGAGGGCCACATTGTTGTACTGTGCTAGTGGAAACGCACCATTAGATAGCACGGAGCGACATCCACACTCCAGTTAAATTTAATACATTTTGCAGATGGGTTTAAAAATCTGTACTAATGGTATTGATGCCATGCATAGCTGTTTGCCTCTTGCTGTACTGTTATTAGGCTAATTGCTTGTTGTTGTGAATATCATACTATTGGGGAACACTGGTGTGGTACAAAGAGTGTTTGCCAGCCATGGAGATGTTGTTGACATCTAAACTGTCAATGTCGAATCTGAAGAGTTACAGCTATACCCTGACCTTATGTGGCTATAGGCCTAATGTTAAGTATAATACAGTTGTTCTCACAGTAAAAAGAGGTATCTTGTGGAGTCTATCATTATATTGTCTTGATGTTGTCTTAAGTACTGCTGAAAGCTTAACCGTTAGGACTGAAAGTGTGACAATTGTTAAAAGTTGAGAGCATTCATTCAAAATTAAGAAGAGTAATTAAAATGTAATCGAATGTAATTAGTTACATTACTTTGATGAAATAATTGAAATATTTAACTTACCCTACTATTACATTTTCAACAGGGTAACTTGTAATTGTAACCAACTATATTTCCAAAGTAATCTTCCCAACACTGCAATCAAAGTGGTACTGATATATGACAATTTGATATCCATGGGAAAATACAGAGGGAATGGAGAATCATCAGTTAGTCAGAGATACAAGGGATACTTCATTGAGAGGATGGATTAATCTCACAAAGTCCCTATATTAAACTATTGCCACACACATTGCTACAGTCTATTAATTTTTCACTGAGAAAAGCATGTGATTTCAATCAAGCATGGAGCGACATACACCCTCCAGTATGTATGAATGAGAAAAAATAAGAAAAATTGATAGCTCTAATGGGGAAACTTTCATTAAGACTTAATACAAACATTTCTAATGAAGTTGCATTTGCACTTCTCTTTATGATCCTAACTGTATGTAGAACTGGCTTCTGTGAGAAGTGAGTGAACGGAGTGAGGGAATCTGTGCTAGACGACTTGTGTCAGTCCTTGGCGGCAGCGTGGGGGATGGTGTCTTGTAGCTGATGATGGTCATTAGCAACTCTGAAGCCCAACCTGGAAATGACCAAGGTCTTAGAAATGTTTTCTGGCAGAGAATGGTAGATCTTTTGGGGGTTATTTCATCCATACACTGACTTATTCCCTGTATCTCTGACAATGTGATGAATCCTAATTTCTTATTCCATGTTAAGGTGTTGTTTCCAGACAGCATACTAGCAGACAATGGTAGCTCATATAAAGGCCCTGTCACAAAATATTATAACAGGGCATTACACACCTTCACAAAACTCATCAAAGAACTGACGATTCTTTACACAAAATGGAATATTGCTGGTACACCCACTCTTAACAGTTGCCAGAGAAGTTGAGTCACCAAAGGCCATAGGTTCGTGGGTAGCACATGGACAACCTGGGACCTGGGAACGCTTGTGTCTCAGTCGGTCTGATTTGGGTATAAGATGTTGGCTGAAAGAAGGTAGAAACTCTGGAGCCCAACCTGAAAATGCCTAACGACCATCGTCAGCTACGACAAACCATCCCCCACACTGCCTACACTCAAGGACTGACACAGGTCATCTGGCACAGATTTAACCCTTGTGCTGTCATCACTTTGAAGCATACACCCCGTGTCCTACGGGTCAGGCTGTCCCAACGTTACTGCACGTCAGGATCGGTGGTGGGTGTGTGGGGCTCCTACGGGTCAGGCTGTCCCAACGTTACTGCACGTCAGGATCGGGGGTGGGTGTGTGGGGCTCCTACGGGTCAGGCTGTCCCAACGTTACTGCACGTCAGGATCGGGGGTGGGTGTGTGGGGCTCCTACGGGTCAGGCTGTCCCAACGTTACTGCACGTCAGGATCGGGGGTGGGTGTGTGGGGCTCCTACGGGTCAGGCTGTCCCAGCGTTACTGCACGTCAGGATCGGGGGTGGGTGTGTGGGGCTCCTACGGGTCAGGCTGTCCCAGCGTTACTGCACGTCAGGATCGGGGGTGGGTGTGTGGGGCTCCTACGGGTCAGGCTGTCCCAGCGTTACTGCAC
The DNA here is from genome assembly GCA_030347415.2 of Decapterus maruadsi. Classification (NCBI taxonomy): domain Eukaryota; kingdom Metazoa; phylum Chordata; class Actinopteri; order Carangiformes; family Carangidae; genus Decapterus; species Decapterus maruadsi. The sequence goes on along the minus strand of CM064904.1, from coordinate 67,576 downwards.
GTCAGGATCGGGGGTGGGTGTGTGGGGCTCCTACGGGTCAGGCTGTCCCAGTGTTAGGATCCTGGGTGGGGTGTGCAGGTTCGGGTCAGGGGCCAGGACCCAAGGCCGCGCAGCGGGAGATGTTTTGGTAAGTATGTAAAGATACGAGGGCCGTCTGCTTTTGTATTTCTCTCTCTCTCTCTCTCTCTCTCTCTCTCTCTCTCCATCCGTCCGTCCCTCCCTCTGTACCTCCCTCCCACACTCCCTCCCTTCGGCCATCCCTCCCCTCCCTCCCTTCCTCCCTCCCTCCCTCCCTCCCTCCAACCCATTACACATTAGCCCTCCTGTTGTCATCGTATTGTAAAACTAACATCCCGTGTCCTAAGGGTCACACTGTCCCAGTGTACACACGCGCACACACACACACACACACACACACACACACACACACACACAATGACAGTCTCACCTGTGTGTGTGTGTGTGTGTGTGTGTGTGTGGGTGTGTGTGGGGGGGGGGGGGGTGGTCGTCAGCACCTGAGCCAGGACCCAAGGCTGTGGGGTGGGGGGGGTTCGAAAGTGTCAACGCTTCGCTCTCTCTCAATTTCAAATCCACAAGCTTTATTGACATGGCTGTTATTACAATATTGTCACAACTACACAACAACAATAAACATAAACACACGTATCTCTCTCTCTCTGTCCGTCTCCGTCCCTCCAACCCCGTTACACATTACGCAACATTAATTAACGTAGACTATTTGTAAGCAGTTAATCTATATTTAGTACTCAAACCTAGCCAATACGTTATGAAGTTATAAGTCGAATAATGTAATTGTGTGTTTGTGTCTTTTTTTGTTTTTTATTTGTTATTTTTTTTTAATTTCACATTTGTCTCACACACACACACGCGCAGACGCCTTCCCGGCGGCGGTCGATCCGGCGCTCAATCGTCGTCGTCGTGGTCACCGGCGGCGGCGGCGGCGGCGGCGGCGGCGGCGGCGGAGCACGTCGGGCAGTAGGGGACGGAACAGCTTCTGCAGATGTATCTCCTACACCCGCGGCACGTCGTGTGGGTTTTGCTGTCCTTTTTCGACGGGCAAACCTGACACCTCTTCCTCTTACTCGCCGCGGGTTTTTCGCAGGGGGCCGCCTCCTCCACCTCCTCCTCCTCCTCCTCCTCCTCCTCCACCTCCACCTCCACCTCCACCTCCACCTCCTCCCCTTCCTCCTCGCCCGCCGCCGTCCTCCTCCTCCTCCTATTACACCTCCTCCGAACGGCCTGCCGTCGTCGATCGACGGCGCGGGCGCGGGCGGCGGGCTCCTCCTCCTCCTCCGCCGCCGCCGCCGCCGCGCGGACGCCTCTGACGATTGCCGCGGACGCTTCCGTTCGCGGCAGCCGCTCCCTCCTTTCGATCAACGGGCCGACGAGCGCCTTCCCCAGCCGCTCCAGGAACACCCTCCTCTTGTTCCGCTTCAGGGGCATCCAGCCCGGGTTGATCTCCCGCCATATCACGAAGGCGTTGTAGGAGGAGACGTCGATCATGTTCTGGAACACGACCAGGGGCCAGCGGGCGGTCATCCTCCTGCAGCTGTAGGTCGAGACCACCTTGTCCAGGTTGTCCACCCCTCCCTTGTTGCGGTTGTAGTCCAGTATGACGGCCGGCTTCCCGTCGCGGCGGCCGCCGTCCACCTCGGCCTCCGTGTGCTTGGTGCTCAAAAGGAGCACGTTTTTGTTTCTCTTGGGCACGTAAGACACGGCGGCCGTGGTGGGGGTGAAGGCGAACTTGGAGGAAAACCGCCGCCTGCCGTCGGACCGGAGCAGAGCGCGCGGCAGCTCCGGCTTGTTTTTCCTGACCGTGCCGACCATGGTCATGTTCCTTTTCAGCAGCTCCTGTCCCAGCCGGTAAGAGGTGAAGAAGTTGTCGCAGGTCACGTTGCGATCCCTCAGCCCCTCCGTGACGTCCAGCACGACCCTCATCCCCTGGTTCTTTTCCGGCAGCGGCGGCGGCGGCGGCGGCGGCGGCGGCGGCGCTCCTCCTCCTACTCCTTCTCCTCCTCTTCCTCTTCCTCTTCCTCTTCCTCCTCCTCCTCTTCCTCCTCCTCCCCTTCCTCCTCCTCCCCCTCCTCCTCCTCCTCCTCCTCCTCCTCCTCCTCCTCCTCCTCCTCCTCCCCCCCTCCCGGTGTACACTTGCATCTTCCAAGCGTAGCTGGATCTGGCGTCGCACGCCACCCACGACTTGATCCCGTACTTCGCCGGCTTGTTGGGCATGTACTGCCGGAAGGCGCAACGTCCCCTGAACGAGACCAGCTGCTCGTCCACCGTCACCTCGGGCCCCGGCTCGTACAGCAGCGGCAGCCGCCCGGACCACTCGTCCCAGACCTCCCTTATGGCCGCCAGCTTGTCGGCGGCGCGCCTCGCCTGCCTGGTCTCGCGGTCGTCGAACCTGAGCAGCCTGGAGTAGGAGTGGAAGACCTTGAGCGGCATCGTGGCGCGGAAGATGGCCCTCCCGCTCTCCGGGTCCCACAGGCTGGCCGTGGCCTCGCCCCGCGACCTGTACACGCCCGCCAGTATCAGCAGCCCCAAGTAGGCGCGGAGGTCGGTGGCGTCCATGGGTTTCCAGCCGTCCCCGTACTTCCGACGCCCCTCCAGGTTCGTCATGTCCAGGACGATGTTCTCTATCGTCGGGGTGATGAACATGAGGAACGCCGAGGCGATGTCGCGGGCGTGGGTCAGCGAATACTCCGTCGGTCCCGACCGAGGAGCGGGAGGAGGAGGAGGAGGAGGAGGAGGAGGAGGAGGAAGACCGGGAGGAGGAAGAGGGCGCCGGTCGTCCGGCCCCCGCTCCGGCGGCCGCTGTGTCCGCCGGTATGGTACGGGCGACCATATGATGTCGCCGTGTTTTGACACGAAACCTTCGTCTTCTTCTTCTTCTTCTTCTTCTTCCGGTTGTTGTTGTTGTTGTCGTTCTCGTCGTTCTCCTCCTCCTCCTCCTTCTTCTTCTTCTTCTTCTTCTTCTTGTTCTCCTCCTCGTCGTTGTCGTAGTCCTCCTCCTCCTCTTCCTTCGCCTTGCCCGTC
>CM064904.1:52019-59519 GCA_030347415.2 Decapterus maruadsi | reverse complement strand
AGGGTGCTGCTCGTTGTCCACGATGGAGGAAAGTTTATTCAGTGCGCGGCCTCTGTGTTAGGTTTCCAGTCCGGCCTGACGTCGATCACCGCTCCCAAAGAGATAACTCGGGTTCGGCCTCCGTGCAGGTCTCCAGCCACAACCCCCCCCCCCCCCCGCACCTACAGCGGAATATCCAACCGTCCGTCCTCCTCCTCCTCTCCAGCCCCTCCCTCACCTTAGGTTTCTCTCTGTCTCCGTCAGGCGAGGGAATCCGACGGGGTTACTCTCCCCCCTCCTCCTCCTCCTCCTCCTCCCCCGGCCCCTCCCGGACCTACAGCGGAATGTCCAACCGTGCTCTGTCCGTCCTCCTCCTCCTCTCCGGCCCCTCCCTCACGTTAGGTTTCTCTCTGTCTCCGTCAGGCGAGGGAATCCGACGGGGTTACTCTCCCCCCTCCTCCTCCTCCTCCTCCTCCCCCGGCCCCTCCCGGACCTACAGCGGAATGTCCAACCGTGCTCTGTCCGTCCTCCTCCTCCTCTCCGGCCCCTCCCTCACGTTAGGTTTCTCTCTGTCTCCGGTAGAGGAGAGAGAAAAGTTAACCCCCCCCCCCTCCTGCCCCCCCTCCTCCCCCCTTAGCTAGAGGAGAGAGAAAAGTTAACTTAGGGTTGGAGCCCCCCCCCCCCCCCCTCCTCCCCCCTTAGCTAGAGGAGAGAGAAAAGTTAACTTAGGGTTGGAGCCAGTGGGGCCCAACCCCTCCGGCCCCCCCCCCCCCCCCCTCCCCCCTTAGCTAGAGGTGAGAGAAAAGTTAACTTAGGGTTGGAGCCAGTGGGGCCCAACCCCTCCTGTCCCCCTCCTCCTCCCCCCTTAGCTAGAGGTGAGAGAAAAGTTAACTTAGGGTTGGAGCCCCCCCCCTCCTCCTCCCCCCTTAGCTAGAGGTGAGAGAAAAGTTAACTTAGGGTTGGAGCCAGTGGGGCCCAACCCCTCCTGCCCCCCTCCTCCTCCCCCCTTAGCTAGAGGTGAGAGAAAAGTTAACTTAGGGTTGGAGCCCCCCCCTCCTCCTCCCCCCTTAGCTAGAGGTGAGAGAAAAGTTAACTTAGGGTTGGAGCCAGTGGGGCTCAACCCCTCCTGCCCCCCCCTCCTCCCCCCTTAGCTAGAGGAGAGAGAAAAGTTAACTTAGGGTTGGAGCCCCCCCCCTCCTCCTCCCCCCTTAGCTAGAGGTGAGAGAAAAGTTAACTTAGGGTTGGAGCCAGTGGGGGCCCAACCCCTCCTGCCCCCCTCCTCCTCCCCCCTTAGCTAGAGGTGAGAGAAAAGTTAACTTAGGGTTGGAGCCCCCCCCTCCTCCTCCCCCCTTAGCTAGAGGTGAGAGAAAAGTTAACTTAGGGTTGGAGCCAGTGGGGGCCCAACCCCTCCTGCCCCCCTCCTCCTCCCCCCTTAGCTAGAGGAGAGAGAAAAGTCAGGCGAGGGAATCCGACGGGGTTACCCCCCCCCCCCCGGCCCCTCCTCCTGCTCCTACAACCGTACTCTGTCTCCCTGTCAGCCCTGTGCATGTGTGTGCGTGTGCATGTGTGTGCATGTGTGTGTGCGCGCTGTTCGGGTCTGTCTGACCTCACAAGGGCAGCGCGAGGGAGGCCTGGTCACTATGACCCCACTAGGACAGCACAAGGGTTATTGGAACTCTGGAAAAATGCTTGTATGTTGCTGACATCTGGTGGTGTTCACTAGTGCTGTATGCATGAAAATAAATATATTTTTGGTGACAAATGAATCCCATCTTGCTTCCTGGCTTGTGACCTGTGTGTGTGTGTGTATGAGTGTCTTTTTTGGAGACTGCTTTGTTTTATTCACTATATTTATTATTTACTTGTTTGTTTCTTTGGTTTTGTTTGGATTTACATATATTTACTTATTCATTTACTCAACACCTGTGTGTGCGTATGTGTGCGCGCTCGTATGTAAGAATAGAACAACACAGCGATGTTGAATTGAATGTTAACCTTTTTATTATTATTATTATTATTATTGTTATTAATTTTGACATTGCATCAGTGACATATTACATTGCTGCATGAGCACAGTATCAGGTGTGTGGAAATGTATCTCTGTTTGAAGTTGATTACAGTCACATAAGCCTCAGACTGTGTGGTTGTCCAGTAACAGCTGCCGATTTACATTATGTTTCCAGCCAACGGTGGACTTGTTTGATGACAAATACTTGGTGCTCAGCAGATCATGACTTGCGGGTGACTTTCTGCGCCTCTGCCAATTTCACGTGTCTCACAGGGTAGTCATCCAAGCTTTTCGTTGTTGGATCAACATAGCATGTCATCATGGCTAACAGAGCGTTGAGATGGTGGTATCGTGCTGAGTCTATATAGAGGGGTCGAGCGAAGGAAACATCCTTGGGTCCTATCATGACATCGTCCCCTTTGTTGCTGCCACATATGACATTGACTTTGTCCAATTTTATGATTTGGAAATCCGTGAGGGTCCTGTTTTTCAGAAGGAGGGAGTCGTGCCATGTGGTCATAGTGTTAATTGATCCCTGGATAAAACCAGATCCTCAGCTACATGGAAGACGATGGAGTAGGAGAGGAGGTCAACGCTCGAAGACACCCAGTCTCTCTGTCTCTCTCTCTCTGTCTCTCTCTCTCTATCTCCAGCCACTTGTTAATGTAGTCTCTCATGTCGCACCGGTGACCGTCGCGTAAGAATCTCTTTATGTCAGACCCTAATTTACCCCTGGCTATTGCAACAAGCTTCACTTCTGGCCTACGCGCATCCTTTGCTTCTTGAGACACGGACACGGACCGTACTTCGGCTATTGGAGTCTTGAAATGTACACGCATTCGTTGTTTGCCATTTTTGCCGTCATTCAGAATAGACTTGAGACTTTCCCCCTCGTCTTTCGTCCTGGTAGTATCTTCCATGTTGTCCCCACAGATGTCAGATACCCGGACTTAGCTCTGCAGTATTTGGTTGGGTGTTCTCGGTTGGGAGCTTGCGTGTGAGCTTTTTGTTGGTCACTACCACATAAATAGTGGTCAGCAGCTCTAGCCTGGTTGGATCCTGATGTGGACCACATAGTGTTTTTTGTTTTTTTTTTTGCTTGTTTGATTAGTTTGTGTGTTTTTGTTTTCCACCTTCCACCTCATACGTTTTCCTTCTTCATTTTTCCTGTCACCTTGATATAACTGCTTCATGTTGGACCTGTGCAGATAAAGATGGATAGAAGATAAAGGCGTGTTTTCATGTCCTTTATTCATCTAGAGAAGCAGACGAGCCAATTTTGAATCACACAGCTACACATTCAACGCAATGATTGTGCACAGAAGGTGGCAGAGATTGTGTTGAAGCTGCTTAGGGCTGCTCACAGGAAGCTGGATTGCGAATGTTGAGGGCTGTTACCTCTGTTCATGTAGTCTCTACCAGAGACGGGTGAGTTTAACAGATCCAGGTTATCTCTTTCAGCAGCTATCGGGGTCCTCTCATGCTTTCCTTTCAGAATCTTTGAAGTAAGCACCATGGTCATCACGTACATGATATAGATTATGATGTTTAACACTGCGACGGCACACTCTGCATTACGCGACCTCTGGGAATCGCTAGTTAGAGGTCGATACAGCAACTCAACGCATCCGGTGATAATGGCCATGAACAGCTGAATATTCATCATGACAAGGCAAATCAGAACTGTTGTGGTGGTCCCTCTGGGCTCCGCAGCTACGTAGGTTTCTGAGTTGTGTATTTTTCGCTTGCTCTTCGCAGCGAAGTAGCTGAGCACTATGCTGACGACCATGGCCAGGCAGCCAAGTACGATAAGCGCTATCCCCGCATGGATGAAGACATAGGGATGGTCGCTATATCTGCCCCTGGGATGAAGCGGCGATGTCAGGTTTGCCACCACGGCAGGTCCCGTAGCATGATAGCTGTCAATGAAGTAGAGGATATTGTTGGGGATGGTCAGGAACCCCACGATGAGAGAAGTGATGATGGAAATGGTGGCTCCCAGCTTGCCCCTGAAGCGAGCAACACTCAGGATGCCAAAATTTGAAGCAGCTGATATTCTGTTGTTAAACATATCCGTACTTGTGGATATGAAGGAGTCGAAGCTTCCAACGGTAGTTTTCCTACGATTCATTTCTCTCGTAGGTGAGGAGAGAGAGAGAGAAGAAAGAGAGAAGGTGCCAAGGTGGCTCGTACCTTCTGAGAGACGATTCATTTTTGCCGCATGACCTTTAATACAATGAAGCTACAAGACCCGGTGATTGAGTTCCGAGTTTCAGGCGGTGTGCTGTGTGCAAGGTCCATAGCTGATCACCGTTGGTATAGGGTTAAGACTATCACAAGAAACATACACTTGATCACATACAAACGGAAGCGCTTAACCGGTCACAGTATGATAAACATGGATCTGTTCTCAAGGATTGTGAAGGACCTGCACACCAACCCGGACAGTACACTAGATTGGGTGCCACCGTACGTGCAAAACCTGAACGCTCCGGACTGTAAAGCGTCTGCCTTGAGGGAACAACTGCTACAACTGCACAGGTCTAAAGCCCTGACTCTAGATGCATGCAGACGTCTGTGGGACAAGAACTGTATGTTGATCTGTATAGGCATGGCGGTTGACACGCAGTGCAAAGATGTGTTCAACAGACAAAAGACAAGATGTGACGTAGGTCTCGTGTCTCGCCTCATTCTAACGCAGTTTGAGGCTCTGAATCTGACTCCTATTTGCGCGGACCTGAAGGTAGCTGGTATACCGACGCCCGATAGATCCAGCGTTACCGGTGGTTACTACACCTACCATAACGAGTGTAAGCGGGGCTGCAGGTCGATCAGGGACACGTGGGGTTTCTACACCAAAGTAGACCTTGTAGCCCATGACAATGTAAGGAACAACGTAACACTCCTAGAGGTCAAGATCAGGAACCAGGACACTCCAGAACGGGTGACCTTGTGGCGATACAATATGCAACTGTGGCTGACGTGGCTCATGTTCTCGCTCACGTACCCGAGCATGGCAGAGCGGTCGGCCGCCTACCTGGTATTTGTCAGGCCCGGGACCAACCAGGTTACGATACGCAGCTGTTTGAGGCCCACGATTTCCAAGAGCGTACGTGCCAAGTTCCCGTGGTTGAAATGTTTCTGTCCCCAGGTGCTTAACTGTCTGACACCTACGTGTGTCAACATGAGAGTGGAGACTCAGACCCCCTCCTCATCCTCAACGAGAAGGATGGGGTCATGGTTAGACCCTACCGATTTGTGTTACAGAAACATACTTTTCAACCGGGAGAAAATGACGACGAGGACGGCGATGGCGGAGGAGTCGAGCAGCAGTGATACAACTGCATGACGGCTGTGCTGTAGACATTTCCAACAATGACAACTGAAGGCCAGATGAGGAGACACTAAATAAATAAATAACCTGTACCCCACCCCCCCCCCCTCCCCCCCCCCCCCCCCCCCCCCCACACACACACACACACACGTCTGCGCAGACATATAAGGGCCGGGAAACAAGCCCTATTCTACATTTTTGCTGTCATTCCATTTGACAAAGCTGGGTCAAAAATGGGGTTGAAGCACAAGGCTATACACGCAATGCTGGCAAACCCTCATCTGGCGCCCTTCGAATTAATGGACAGAAGACCGCGTGAGCGTCAGGATTGGACTTTGATAGACCATCTCATGGTAATCCACAAAATAAAAGCAAGAGACCACATCAAGGACGACCCAAAGGCATCCATAATGAACATGGCCAAAAGGCTTGCGTTTTGCTACGCAGCGGAGAATGATAGCCGCTACGTAGTGCTTGTAAAGGATGGCGCGGGGGCACAGAAGCCGGCAGTTCGGGAGATCAGGGAACACAGAAGTCCACTACCTCACATAGACTTCTGTAGGCGTAATGTGCACACCATAGAATACAACATGATGAAGCTGATGGCTGACATGGGTATGAAGGACAAATTGTTTCTAGTGACTGGCGCAAAGGGAAGCTGCTCTCAGGACAAGCGGGCAGAGGTCACCTCAGTCCATAACCTTGTTTCGTTTCACCACAGGTATCTGTGTTACGTGTCAAGTGATGACGATTGCAACAGCGATGACAAAGAAGGGAATCACCCGGGTCGTTACTGTTACAGTCCTGGTTCAACCGCAAGGCCTAAGGGAATCGACAGCGTGTTTGCTGTGACGTTCGCACACCCAGAGAGTCGCCAGGTGTCTCTTCTGCGTGACGCATGCCACCGCTGCAGTAGCACAGAGGCCGATACTCTGCTAGTAGAGTTGGCAAACCTCCTAGAAGGCAGCGTAACCGTGTGCACCGGAGACTCGGACATAGTGGCTGTGGCGACAGCTTGCGGTCGCGAAGGCATAACGATAAGGATGGATAACAAGAGCTATCACAAGGGCAGAGATATGCACATTTCACCCTTCGGGGAGCTGCTGTTTGCCCCGCCCGGCATGTGCACCAAGCTGTCAGCCTTCGACCTGTCTTCGAGCGGAAACAGGTTCCAGGCGCTGTGCGACATCGCAGCAGAGAACTACGAAGACATGCCGCAGACAACTCGAGAGCAGCACGCGGCATTCGAAGTCATTCTGGACAACAGCGGAAAGGACGGCCTCAAGGAAGATGTGGCTAGGTACCTTTACTCAGGCGGGATAAGGGGACCCCTCTACCGTCTGTTTCTGACCAGGTTCTTCGATTCAAAGCACCAAGACCTGATAGTTAATCAGTTGAGTCGGCCTTTACTCTTGGCTGGCAGACACACGGTCAATTACATTTTGAAACGCTCTGTTCCGCGTCCGGGAAGGAACAGCGGAGTGGGTCAGAATACGACAAAAAACACCCATCTGCCGGCCAGAAGAGAAAGATGCCGTGTCGGGAGGATCAGGTGCCGGGACCCGAAGCAGGCCAAAGTGGGGATCATGAGGTGGTCCCAAGGAAAAAAGGAATGAAGGCCCTCAACGGCCTCAAGCGGTTAAGCAAGGCCTACATGGACGGGAAGGTGCTGAGAGGCAGCTATGGCCGTTTTTGAGATTGAGTGGAGCGGGGCCTCACTTCTTCATGCGCATTAAGCCAAATGTGATTCATGACGAGATGGAGAAAATGATGAAGCTGTGTTTCATGGCACTTTCCGGGACCGATTACAACATGGTGCCCACCGGGCTCGGGATGATGAAATTGATGACCGCGGCTGTGAACTATTGCGGGCTATTTTCCGCTTGGTGTCAACAGCTGACGGGTCGACTGTGGGGAGCCGAGTCTCCGCAAGCCTGTGACTACTACGACATGGGTGTGAAGCTGGCTAATATTACGATGGTCCCCATGAAGACACGGCCTAGACAATGGTCGAGGGCCGATTGTGGACTGATGATGAGGACCTTGAAGTATACCTTGGAACTGTGGAGTCTGAAGACACCGAAACCTGGACCCGAATACGGGTTATACGTGCACGAGGGCAAAGTCTACTTTGACTCGAAGCAGCGAGGGACAGCCACTGTTGTTTGATTCAGCTACT
>CM064904.1:0-51519 GCA_030347415.2 Decapterus maruadsi | reverse complement strand
TGCTCTGGCGTCACTTGCTGCAGGACTGGTGGCTGCTGCTGTGGCGTCACTTGCTGCAGGACTGGTGGCTGCTGCATCCATGACTGCTGCAGTGGTGTCACCGGCTGCAGGTTTGGCAGCATTAGTGGTTGGGGTGTGGGTGACTTCTGCTGCTTCCTCAGCTGCCTCTTCAGCTGTGGTGTCACTTGCTGCAGGACTAGTGGCTGCTGCCGTGGCGTAATTTGCTGCAGGACTGGTGGCTGCTGCTGTGGCGTCACTTGCTGCAGGACTGGTGGCTGCTGCTCTGGCGTCACTAGCTGCAGGACTGGTGGCTGCTGATGTGGCGTCACTTGCTGCAGGACTGGTGGCTGCTGCTCTGGCGTCACTTGCTGCAGGACTGGTGGCTGCTGCTGTGGCGTCACTTGCTGCAGGACTGGTGGCTGCTGCTCTGGCGTCACTAGCTGCAGGACTGGTGGCTGCTGATGTGGCGTCACTTGCTGCAGGACTGGTGGCTGCTGCTCTGGCGTCACTTGCTGCAGGACTGGTGGCTGCTGCTGTGGCGTCACTTGCTGCAGGACTAGTGGCTGCTGCTGTGGCGTCACTTGCTGCAGGACTGGTGGCTGCTGCTCTGGCGTCACTAGCTGCAGGACTGGTGGCTGCTGATGTGGCGTCACTTGCTGCAGGACTGGTGGCTGCTGCTCTGGCGTCACTTGCTGCAGGACTGGTGGCTGCTGCTGTGGCGTCACTTGCTGCAGGACTAGTGGCTGCTGCTGTGGCGTCACTTGCTGCAGGACTGGTGGCTGCTGCTGTGGCGTCACTTGTTGCAGGACTGGTGGCTGCTGATGTGGCGTCACTAGCTGCAGGACTGGTGGCTGCTGATGTGGCGTCACTTGCTGCAGGACTGGTGGCTGCTGCTCCTGTTGCTGCAGTGTCGGTGCCAGCAGCAGCTCCAAAACATCCTCCAGTCTTTCCTCCAATACCTTGATTCGAGCTGCCAGGCTGGCATAATTGCAGCCACAGTTGATGTCAGGTCTGTTTGGAAGGGGAAGAGGTGACGCACAGGGAATAGAAAGCGGAAGGGGAAGAGGTGAAGCGCAGGGGAGAGAAAGTGATGACAGAGCCTGAGGTGGAGCCACAGCAGTTGGAGTCTCAGATTGGATGTCGGTGGCTTGAGCCTGAGGTGGGGCCTCAACGGCTGGAGCCTCAGCAGCCTGAGCCTGAGGTGGGGCCTCGGCAGGTAGAAACTCCATTTCCTCAATATCCTGGTCATGATTGATCTCAGCGTTTTCTGGAGAAGTGAAAATGTACACATTCACACTTTGGAAGGTATAAGAGATTCCACATCCTCATATAACAGGATATTCTACATCATGTATAAAACTAGGAACATACCATATTCTGTATGATTAATGAAGTCCAAATTTGACACCATCCTTATTTCCGGGTTAGACCTTCTCAGCTCCCCCAACTTATCTACAAAAACTCTCCTCTTGGCCATTTTCATTGGGCTGTCTCTTTCCTATAAAGAATGGATGACCTTGTTGAATGTATTATGTAAATAAATGAGGATATCTAAAATCATTCTACACACTTTTACTTACGTCTGTGGTAGACAGGCCATGAGCATCAATGAGATGCTTATCTAACCTAACCAAACCCTCTCTGTCACACAATGGACAATCCAAAGGTTGTGTTACCCTGTGGTAGAATGTGAGAGCATTAGTCCAGAAAAATAAAGTGCATCTACTAAAATACTTGAATAACTAAATTAAATGATTTTTTTTATATTATCCTTACCGTCCATTTCCATATTTAACAAGGAGGTTGAATTCCTCCTTGTTAGGAATGTGGTGGGATCTTTTAAGGTGTTGGATTAGATTCCGGTAGTTACCGTTACAAATTCCACACAGTTTATCTGCCTGCAAAAAAGGATCAATAGCAATAATTTAACTTAGTTAAAGAATTTAAATAATACTATTAACATATATGAGTTAGAATCTGAAAGGCGCTTTCACATCCTCATCTAACAAGTAGGAATTTGGAAGTCATAAGAGCTTCCACATCCACATATTAAATTGATTTGTATCTTCAAATTCAACTTCTCAACCTCCTTAAATTTACTTACCATTTTGTCTCTGTCTCTCACTACCTAAATTAACAAAAGAGTGGAAAAGCTTTAATGTAAAGTAATTTGAGGCAATGGAGACTTACATTTAAAAGTAATGTACTACTTATGTGTTTGTTTTTTTGTGAATCTGGTACAAATATTAATGTAAAAAAAGAAATCCCCAAATTTCAGAAATTCAAAATCCAAATTTAGTGCACATATCTTCAAACAAAACCTACCATTTGGCCTATGACTAAATTTGATAATAAATATTTAGTTGAATCTTGGATCTTGGATCTTGTGGTCAACTCCTCCAAATGGCTACCAACATCTCAAAAACAGAAACACCTAACTCATACCTACACACATGCTTTGCACTAAAGATTGAAATTTGGAAGTCTTCTGAGTGAAATTTGGACTGAAACCTCTGCTTCCAAATGTGACACTAAAGCCTGCTGTCAAGTAACATTCAATAGAAAAGATTATCATTTAGAAGCAAACCATGTAGTCCCACATACCCATGCAACTTACAGAATTTGTCACGCGTAGTGAAAAAATTGTTCAGTTTCAAAAGCTCAAAAAAACGTTCACATATTATCAAACAAACACTAACATTTGGCCTATGACTAAATTTGGTAATACATATTTAATTGAATCTTGAAGCACACTCACCATGTGGTCAACTCCTCCAAATGACTACCAACATCTCAAACACAGAAACGCGTAACTCATACCTACACACATGCGTTGCAATAAAGATTGAAATTTGGAAGTCTTCTGAGTGAAATTTGGACTGAAACCTCTGCTTCCAAATGTAACACTAAAGCCTGCTCTCAAGTAACACTCTTTAGAAAAGATTATAACTTAGAAGCAAAGCTGTAGTCCCTCATAACCATGCTACTTACAGAATTTGTCACGCGTAGTGAAAAAATCTTTCAGTTTCAAAAGCTCAAAAAACAGGACATATTATCAAACAAACACTAACATTTGGCCTATGACTAAATTTGGTAATACATATTTAATTGAATCTTGAAGCACACTCACCATGTGGTCAACTCCTCCAAATGGCTACCAACATCTCAAAAACAGAAACGCGTAACTCATACCTACACACATGCGTTGCAAAAAAGATTGAAATTTGGAAGTCTTCTGAGTGAAATTTGGACTGAAACCTCTGCTTCCAAATGTAACACTAAAGCCTGTCACATCGTTGAATCTTGGAGCATACTCACCATGTGGTCAACTCCTCCAAATGACTAGCAACACCCCAACAACAGGAACACCTAACTCAGTCCTAAACACTATAAATTGAAATATGGGAAGTCTGCCGAGTGAAATTTGGAATGACAAATTTGTTGCCAAGTGTGATAGAAATATCCTTAAATAATAAATAAATATTAATTTGGAAGTACCCCCAATTCCCAAATACTCATCTATGATTAAATGAATGAATATGAATTTAAAATGTGTTTGACCTAAGGTCTGCACTCATGAAGCATGTAATAAACATTTTCTTTAATAAACTGTACAACTACATAAACATGTATGTAAAAATCACATCTATGGAACTTCTATTAGAGGGATGCAAATGGGGTCACTGGCACAAATAAAGGGCACTTCTCAGTTGAGGGTGTTGGCTTGTGCTCAGGACTCTTCTTAGGCAATGGCACCAAAACACACCCAGGTCTCCTCTCAGGTGAGGTCACTTCTCAAATGAGGTCATTGCAACACACAAAGGGCACTTCTCAGGTAAGGAAGTTGGGCTGGCCCTAGGGTTCTTCCTAGGCGATAGCACTGGAACACACCCAGGGCTCTTCTCAGGTGAGGTTGCAGGGACACATAAAGGGCACTTAACAGATGAGGGTGCTAGGTCTTTACAAGGAGAGCTTTCCCTCAGCGGGGGTGCTGGCTCATACCAAGGGGAGCTGTCCCATGGTAAAGGTGCTGGCACGTACCCAGGGGAGCCAGAGATACACTCCTGTGCCAGTAAGGTCAACCAAGCTATTCTTGCTTCACTGGACATGGAGCTCAGGGAAGAAGTAAGAATGGGCATTCCCAATTTTGAAAAACCGACTACTTTTGGGGAAAGTAGCCCCTTTAGAAAAGGGTTTGAGTTTTTGGGGGACTTTTTACGGCGAGTAGCCAAATTTTCAAAGTGGTTGCCTTAAATTCAGTAAATTTGGGAGCACTTTAACTTTTTTGGGGCACCACTTGCGCCTCATGCCCTAGGCCCCTAGATGGTGACTCCGTACCATTTTTGGCTTGTCCCCGCCCCCTTCTCGTCGGCCACGCCCCCCTGAGGTGTCCCCAAAATGACCTTGGGGTCATTTTGGGGCACTTTTGGGCACTTTGTCGTTTTTCCCCAGAAAATCACCGGGGGGGGGGTACGGGGGGGTACGGGGGGGTACGGGGGGGTGGGGGGGGGGGTCCGAGGTGCCCCAAAATTACCTGGGTATCATTTTGGGGCACTTTTTTTTTTTTTCCCAGAAAATCACCGGGGGGGGGGTGGGGGGGTGGGGGGGGGGGTCAGAGGTGCCCCAAAATGACCTGGGAGTCGTTTGGGGCACTTTTTCGTTTTTTCATCGGTTCTGGGCCTCTAAGGGTTGGCCACGCCCCCTAGAGTGCCCCAAAACGACCTGGGATTCACTTGGGGCACTTGTTCGTTTTTTCATTGGTTCTGGGCTTCTAAGGGTTGGCCACGCCCCCTAGAGTGCCCCAAAACGACCTGGGATTCATTTGGGGCACTTTGTCGTTTTTTCATTGGGTCTGTCCCTCTAAGGGTTGGCCACGCCCCCCTGAGTGCCCCAAACTGACCCTGTCTTCATTTTGGGAACTTTGAAAAAAGTGCACTCATCAGAGTGCCTCTGTTCATTTTGGGTCACCTTTCCCTATTCTGAAGTCTCCCTTGCCAATGGGCTCTCCACGAAACGTCAAAGTGCCATTTGGTCATTTTGGGTCACCTTTCCCTATTCTGAAGTCTCCCTTGCCAATGGGCTCTCCACAAAACGTCAAAGTGCCTTTGGGTCATTTTGGGTCACCTTTCCCTATTCTGAAGTCTCCCTTGCCAATGGGCTCTCCACAAAACGTCAAAGTGCCTTTGGGTCATTTTGGGTCACCTTTCCCTATTCTGAAGTCTCCCTTGCCAATGGGCTCCCCAGGAAACGTCAAAGTGCCTTTGGGTCATTTTGGGTCACCTTTCCCTATTCTGAAGTCTCCCTTGCCAATGGGCTCTCCACAAAACGTCAAAGTGCCTTTGGGTCATTTTGGGTCACCTTTCCCTATTCTGAAGTCTCCCTTGCCAATGGGCTCCCCAGGAAACGTCAAAGTGCCTTTGGGTCATTTTGGGTCACCTTTCCCTATTCTGAAGTCTCCCTTGCCAATGGGCTCTCCACGAAACGTCAAAGCGCCTGTTGTGCACTGGTGTTTTCAATTTGGTTATTGGTATTTAATATTAATGATTATGTGAATAATCATTAATATTTAGAAATGCTACTACAAGTAGTAACCTCGGGGCACCACCCTGTTACCAGGGACCAATGGCCAAATTGATAAACCCAGGATTCAGTCTCAAAATGTGTTTAAAAAGAAGGGTAAATCCGAGCACTGACTGTGGTGATTCCAGCACAATATCACAATAATCACAATAATCACAAACAACGACAGATTAAATTATAATAAGGTTTATTCACAGCAGTAGTTATTTTACAATAATATTACCAGGAGTAAACTATTATAATTAGATTATCAAACAAATAAAGATTACTAAACATAATAGATAACACACAGCATTGATGGCGGTAACGATGGGCAACTGTAACAATGCAATCACAATCACAAAGTAGCAGCAATGATAATGTAAGCGTGTGTGTGTGTGAGTGCGTGCGTGTGTGTGTGTGGGTGTGTCGGTCTATGTGTATAATGGGGGCGTGTGTCTGTGTGTGTGTGTGTGTGTATGTGTGGGCGTGGGCGTGTGTGAGTGTGTGCGGCGAGAGAGAGGAGGGAGGAGCGAGAGATGGAAGATGGTGGTTGAGTCACGTGAGTGACGTGTTTCCTGTGAGCCGAGGTGAGGGCGGAGTCGCGCGTGTACGCGCTCGCCGGAATCACAATGGCGACCAGGCGCAGAACACGTATGACGTGAACAAAGGGGAGAGGGCTAGGCCCGTGAGTCCCACGTGTTACCTGAGGGCAATCTCAAAGCAACGAACAAAGTAACTGTAGCGCCCAGCGGCGGCGTTAAAATCTATGTGGGATGATATGTGTGTGGGATGCAAGAAGAGAAAGAAGGATGGAAGAAAAGAGAGAGAGAAAAAGAGATCGCAGCCGCAGATGATAGTCTCAATATCACTACACAACAGCGGAGCCGGCGAACTGGGTTCGCGCGGTCAGTTATTGATTCTTTAACGAGTGATGTTGATCTATCAGCTGATCACCGGGGCGATCGACAATGTGTGTTTACAAATCAAATATTCAAAATACACTCCAAGTTTGCTAAGCATTCAAATTACACACTATTCTAAGTGTCTCTGCCCAGACATAAAGCCTCTTACTTTTGTTGCTCCGGTCCTCCGGAGTTTATGAAAGAGAAACAAAAGGAGATCCGCTTCAGAGCTCTTCAGCGCGTTCCGGGCTGGGTTGATGCGGTCTTAGCCGTGCTTTCTGGCGGCGGCGGCGGCGTGATGTTCTCCTCGGCGGCAGCGGGAGGTCACGGTGGAAGAAGGTCTTCTTTGCTCTATACGAGTCGGCGCGCGTGTCTCCTCGGAGCGTACAACAGCTGATCGCTCAGTGGCGTACGGTACGAGGAGGAAAAAACAAAAAACAAAAAACAAAAACAACAGCAGTCTGTGGGCTCGTCCGGCGAGTTGAAGACTGTGACCTAGGGTTTAAAGTTGTGAAGATCAAACGTTTGCAGAGTTGTCGCTCCCTTTGGCGTCCAGGTGGCGGAGATGACCTCGACTCGTCTGGTGCACGGGGAAAAAGCAATGATTCGGGTCGCAGTGAGCCTTTTATTACCTATATGGCGTCATTAAAGCCCCTGCAGCGCGGTGCGGCCTGCAGCCAATGTTCGTTCTGTATTTTCATTCAAACCCAAATTCACACATAGGTGTGAATCACGGAGGTCAGTGGCGCCATTTTCAAACGGTCAGCCAACTCTAGCTCAGGCTTTTAGAGGGACATGCAGGCCTCTCTATTGTTCTTTTCTCAGAGCACATGGAGAATTCCCAACACGCCTTTGGGTCATTTTGGGTCACCTTTCCCTATTCTGAAGTCTCCCTTGCCAATGGGCTCCCCAGGAAACGTCAAAGTGCCTTTGGGTCATTTTGGGTCACCTTTCCCTATTCTGAAGTCTCCCTTGCCAATGGGCTCCCCAGGAAACGTCAAAGTGCCTTTGGGTCATTTTGGGTCACCTTTCCCTATTCTGAAGTCTTCCAAAGTCACCGAGTCCCCATTGGCCACCTTAGGGGGGGCGTGTGCGTGTGGCGGTCAAACTATTGGACGGGCACGGCCTCCCAAAAGACATAGTCGAGTTTCGTCCATCTACGTGGTGGCGTTGATGAGATATTGCACTTAATTGATTGGAATGCAGCAAGGTGGGGGATGGGCGACCACCATCCAGACCTGAATTCACTGCTTTTTGGCTTTTCCCCGGCAGAATCGCCGACTCGAAAAAATGACAAAGTGTGAGCCATTCATTTTGGGGAACTTTGTAAATGGACAAAGTAAACTGTCCTTTCCGCTGACCTTTGACCGCTTTTAAAGGTCACAGGGGGTGTGAAAGCGGGCTTGGCGGATGGCCTTAGGCCCCTGATGAACATATTAAACCGACAGGGTCGTGACACTTTGCGTTTGGCGGCTGTTGAAGAAAAGAGGTCAAAACAGGTCGTTTAACTAGTGTTTGCACCCTTTACGGTGACCCCTGACCTCCCAGGGGTCCGACACCTGGCATGTCGTTGGACACTCTCCCCATGATCCACATACTCGAAGCACGGCCTTCTGGGCCAAACGGTTGCCGAGATACGGCCTCAAACGTGTTTTCCCGCCATTTTCAAATTCAAATTTGGGGGCATGAAATTCAAAATGAGTCACTTTTGGTCAAATATGACATATGTCGGGCCGCTGCTCTGCGACCTTTGACCCGGGGGGCCCCAAACGTGACATACCGGATGGCCCTAGGCCCCTGATGAAGAATCTCACCTTTCAGGCCTATAACCCAAACCGTTGTCAAGATATTAAAGGAAAGGTCTTCAAAATGGGCCGGAAACGACCCCACACGGTCAGCTGCGACCTTTCTAAAGGTCAGACGGGTCTGATTTTCGGCATTAACCATCGTGCACGTCCCCTGATACGAGCCTGAACGGTTCAGGCCGCCAGCTCAAAGCATGTGGAAGATATTAAAGCATAAATGTGTAAATTTGTCTGGTCTGTAGGGAGGCCTGCAAAATGAACGCTGCTTTTCGGCCATTTTGGACCTTTCCGAGTGGCGCAGAGCTCTGATTTTCGGATAATGTCATCGCCCCCACGCCATCAACCATATACTCTGAAATCAGCTTCCTGGGTCAAAGTATCATTGTTTTATTGTACAATATGGGTGTAAATTAAAGAGGGAAGGTCTGTGTTTTGACCTGTTTTGACCTCTTACGGTGACCCCTGACCTCCCAGGGGTCTGAGAGTTGGCAGAAAGGTGGACACCCCCTCCCTGATACACATATCCGAAGCACGGCCCTCTGGGCCAAACGGTTGCCGAGATACAGCCTCAAACGTGTTTTCCCGCCATTTTCAAATTCAAATTTCGGGGCATAGGGTTCGATTTGGGGCACTTTTTGAAAAAAGTGCCTTTTAGGCCGCTGCGCGGTGACCTTTGACCCCACGGGTCCCATTTTCACAATAGAAGGTCATCAGAGGTCACTCAACAATAATCTGGTGGAAAAAACCCCCAACTCCCAGCGGTTTTCTTAATTGGCTGCCTGAAATCTGAAAAATCCAGGGCTGTGTGGCGCAAAGGGTTGGAGACCCTGTGACCCGGCTGGACCATTTAGGACTAAATCGGGTTCTAGGGGTCACACGGGTCCGAATCGCGAATATGCGGTCGGGGGGCCAGAGACGAGCGCGACGACACCCTTTCGGGGCCGATCGGACCCCAACTGCGGGAGAGGCGGGGCTTTTAACGTGGGCCCTCCGCCGACTTCGGGACCCTGCCGTTTCCATGGAAACGGTCCGATCGGCTCGAAACTTGGTGTGTGGAGGTTTCCTGAGGCCCTTATCCAACCCCCCGCCCCCCGAGTCTCTGGGCCAATGGGAAAGCAGAGTTCCTCTACGGTGGTCCGATCGGAACGGGACCTGGATTTTATGATACTAGACCATGCGATGAGCGACATATTCAAGTTTCATGGTGATAGGTGAACATCTGTGTGAGTTATTAGACATGCTTGTGCACTTTATAATGGGGTCGGACGAAAAAACGTTGCTCTTTGGCCATATCGGACCCTTCCCGGTGGCGCAGAGCTTTGATTTTCGGATCATATCATCGGACCCACGCCCTCAACCATATACTCTGAAATCAGCTCCCTGGGTCAAAGTATCAGTCTTTAATAGTACAATATGTGTGTAAATTTGTGAGAAATAATAGGGAAAGATGGTGTTTTGACCTCTCACGGTGACCCCTGAACTCCCAGGGGTCCGACACCTGGCATGTCGTTGGACACTCTCCCCATGATCCACATACTCGAAGCACGACCTTCTGGGCCAAACGGTTGCCGAGATACGGCCTCAAACGTGTTTTCCCGCCATTTTCAAATTCAAATTTCGGGGCATAGGGTTCAATTTGGGGCACTTTTTGAAAAAGGTGCCTTTTAGGCCCCTGCGCGGTGACCTTTGACCCCACGGGTCCCATTTTCACAATAGAAGGTCATCAGAGGTCACTGAACAATAATCTGGTGGAAAAAACCCCCAACTCCCAGCGGTTTTCTTAATTGGCTGCCTGAAATCTGAAAAATCCAGGGCTGTGTGGTGCATAGGGTTGGAGACCCT
Organism: Decapterus maruadsi; assembly: GCA_030347415.2. Classification (NCBI taxonomy): domain Eukaryota; kingdom Metazoa; phylum Chordata; class Actinopteri; order Carangiformes; family Carangidae; genus Decapterus; species Decapterus maruadsi. The sequence goes on along the minus strand of CM064904.1, from coordinate 41,408 downwards.
CTGACCCGGCTGGACCGTTTAGGACTAAATCGGGTTCTTCAAAATGGCTTCCTCAGGGGCCAGAAACGACCGACGACACCCTTTCGGGGCCGATCAGACCCCAGCTGCGGGAGAGGCGGGGCTTTCGTGGGCCCTCCGCTTCAGGAGCCGTTTCCATGGAAACGGTCCGATGCTCGAAACTTGGTGTGTGGATCTTTTCTGAGGCCCTTATCCAAGGTTCAGTCTCTGGGCCAATGGGCTCAGAGTTCCTCTACGGTGGTGTGAACGGGACCTGGATTTTATGATATTAGACCATGCGATACACATATTCAAGTTTCATGGTCTGATAGGTGAACATCTGTGTGAGTTATTAGACATGCTTGTGCACTTTATAATGGGGTCGGACGAAAAACGTTGCTCTTTGGACCGGAATCTTCCTGGTGGCGCAGAGCTCTTTGATTTTCGGATAATGTCATCGGGCCCACGCCATCAACCATATACTCTGAAATCAGCTCCTTGGGTCAAAGTATCAGTTTTAATAGTACAATATGTGTGTAAATTTGTGAGAAATAATGGTTTTGGTGTTTTGACCTCTCACGGTGACCCCTGACCTCCCAGGGGTCTGAGACCTGGCAGGTCGTTGGACACTCTCCCCATGATCCACATATCGAAGCATGGCCCTTCTGGGCCAAACGGTTGCCGAGATACGGCCTCAAACGTGTTTTCCCGCCATTTTCAAATTCAAATTTGGGGGCATGAAATTCAAAATGAGTCACTTTCTGTCAAATATGACATATGTCGGGCCGCTGCTCTGCGACCTTTGACCCCACGGGTCCCCCAATAAAGGTGACAGAGGTCACGGATAATCTGGTGATGAAGAACTCAACTTTCAGGCGGTTTTCTTAATTGGTTGTCAAGAATTGAAAAAAAAGGTCTTTAAAATCCACTCCTCAGGAGGCCGGACGCCACCCTGGACTGCCAGCTGTGACCTTTCTAAAGGTCAGACGGGTCTGATTTTCGGTTTCAGCGGTCAGCCATAGAGTCTGAACGACATACTATGAAGTCAGCTCTCCAGCTCAAAGCGTTGATGGTTAATGCAAGGAAATGTGGTTATAAAACTCATATTTAACACTTATCCTTGACCCCTGTGACCTCTGACCCTTCTGGACCTCCCAGGGGTCTGAATTTGCACACACTGCATGAGGCTAGGCCCCTGATGAAGAATCTCACCTTTCAGGCCTATTACCCAAACCCTGTGGGAGCTATTAGACACACAACTTTGACACAGCTGACCTTTAACCCTGGGTCAGACAACAGAGGCGAAATTTGACACTTCCCAGTGGAGCAGAGGTCTGATTTTTGGAACAGTCAACCTACTCATCACTCTGGACTATATTCCTGAGATTCAGCTTCCTGGGTCAAAGCATTGGTGTGTTAGGGGTGAATTAAAAATCGAAAAATCGTCGCATCGGTGTAAATAAAAACTGGAAATCGATTTGACCCCTTCTGAACTGTCCGATTGGTCTGAAAATGCAATCCCTGAATCACTGGTTGATTCATTATCCTGAAACTTTCACTTCCAGCTCAAAGAAAATGTCCAAGTTATTCAAAAATTTTCATTTGAAATTAGTCTGATAACAAAGACAGATTATGAATAAAACTGAGTCCAATTTGGTTATTTCCCAGTGGAGCAGAGGTCTTTTTTTGGAATAAGATCTAAATCTCAATTACTCATCTCTCTGGAAGATTCCTGAGATTCAGCTTCCTGGGTAAATAATTCTCAGTGTTTTCAACTTTTATGGTGAATTAATATCATGCAAAAATCAGAATTCACATAAAAACTCAAACTATTCTCATTCTGACTGTCCGATTTATTCAATCCCTGAATGGGCCTAGGTCCCAGACAGAACAAATGAAAGCTTCCAGGCTTCCAGCTCAATTCATTTCCAAGTTATTCAAGGATTTGCAGTTGAAAACAGTTAGAAAAAAGACAGATTTGAATAAACAGAGTTTAGCTTTATCCAATTTTTGGACACTTCCCAGTGGAGCAGAGGTCTGATTTTTGGAACAGTCGTTTACTCATCACTCTGTGACAGATTCCTGAGATTCAGCTTCCTGGGTCAAAGCATTTATTTTTATTTTTTGAATTATTTATTTTCAAATTGCATCAATCAATTGAAAGAGTCTGAACAATCATGAAATCAGCTCTCCAGCTCAAAGCGTTGACGATGAAGCCAGGGAAATGTGGTAATAAAGGTAATCCTCACCCTGTAAAACACCTCTGACCCTTCTGGAAAACCAGTTGTCTGCAGTTGCACACAGTGGATGAGACTAGGCCCTGGTGCATGAAGAATTTCAACCTGCTCATGGCCCTTTTACCCAAAGCCTGTGGGAGCACCTTATTGCTCTTAAACTAGTGGCCCAGTATTTAATCTTTTCTTCTCAAGGAAAATGAACGTTGCTCGTTAAAAATGTCTCCCTAACTCTCAAGTATGACGCAGAGCCCTGAACGACTCTGTCTCACCTATTGCTCCTAGTGAATTTTAGGAGAAACATATGAGAAACATTTAGTCAAAATAGAAACTAAAATGAGGCTGAGATGAGAATGTTCTAATTTGTCTCCAGAAATTACAGGGAAGAGCAGTGTTTTGAGCAGTGACCCCTGACCTCCCAGGGGTCCACCACCACACATTCCAATTGGACACTCTCCCCATGATCCCCTCTCCCTCCACGGCCTTCTGGGCCAAACGGTTGCCGAGATACGGCCCCAGGCCGTGTTTTCCCGCCATTTTGAAAATGAATGGCAGAGCCTCTGATTCAGTTTGGGTAACTTTTTGTCAACAAGGGCTTTGTTTCAGGCAGTATGCCTGTTTATCACTGTCAATAAACAAGGTAGATGAAGTGAGTTGGCAAATCACAGGTACTGAGTCCCTGGGGACTGGGACTGCTCTCCAGCTGACTGACAGCTGGAGGTACCTGAAATACTTCTTTCAAAACATAAACAGCAGTGAATTCACGTCGGAGTCATGGATGTATAATATTAGCTATCTTATAGATCCATGGTCAGAGTCTCCAAACCAGACACGTCTGTTACAACATCAGAAAACACATAGTGATACTGAGGGACCTGTTGTCAAAAGAAACAAAGCTGGCAGTGTCAGGAATTCCTGTATTTTGGCCATTTTCAAATTAAAAGCTCGAAACGTTGTCACTATTAAACTATATTTATAGCCCTTGCAGTGTGCGATCTTTTTCCTTCATTTTTTAGTCTATTTTTTAGCTCTGCACCTGCACACAGTGGTGTTTATGTGGGCACCTCTGCTATTTTCCTTAAAAATAAAAGCCCACCAACCTTTCATAGACGGTTCAGTCATATTGATTTTGATTTAATTATGACAAGCCTAGGCTTCAAATGTTTATTACCAACCCCAACTCTTTGGACTCTTTGGGCCCTGTTTTGTTGGTCTTTGACACCTAGGATTATTATTGTCAACCTGATGACTGCTTTTCATGGCCTCAACGTGCATGAAAACAGTCTGAATTTTGGCATGCACATCAGGCCTCAGGAAAAATTTTATATTTTAAAGTCGTTGGAAATGGGTGTGGCCAAATGGCTGAATGGCCCCCTAGAAAATTTGAAAACTGAATAACTTTGTGTGTGTTTCACCTACAAACATGAAATTTGGTATGCTAATAGATCTCATCAAGACGCAAAAAAAAGGTCCGGGTTCCCTCGCTCTCAGACCAACAGGAAGTCGGCCATTTTGATTTGAAATTTTGACCTTTTTGACCTATCTCCTCCTAGGGATTTTGTCCGATTGACTTCAAATTGGCTACATGCCTTCGAGATGCCATGCTGATCCAGTCTTGTGCTCTATAGGTGTCTAAAACAGCACCTCCAAAGGGTGTTCTTCTGGAGCCTTGAAATTTTGCCAGACAAAAACAGCAGCTGCCACCTGAGCCACTCTTTCACCTTCAAACAGCTATAAAACCCACATACTTTATCCCCATGGCATTACGTTTGCCCTTTTGATGGCTTTAATAAACTCGTATCATCATGAAATTTGATACACAGGTCGAGGCTGGGATGGTCTTTGATCTGTCTTGTGGACTCTGGAGACTGAATCGGGGCCAAATGCCTCTACAGCCCCTTGAAATTTTATAAAGTATATCCATTTGGATTTTCGATTACCAGTCAACGAAATTCGGTACACATATGCACCATACCCAGATGTACAAAAAAGCCTCCTAATCGATGGTAAAATGTCAACAAGAAGTCAGCCATTTTGAATTGGTCATTTTTGGGGCCAAATTAAGTTGTCCGAAACGGTTCGCCCAACATGCTCCAAATTTGATAGACAACATCTTCAGACCTAGCTGAGTACATCTTGTGCTCCGTAGGTTGATAGGTCAAAGGGCGTGGCTTTGGTGGGCGCCAAACTATACTGCCGATCGCCACCCACATTCGGTTGGGTGTCACGCCCTGAGCCAGGACTTTATCCTATCAACTTCAAACTTGCTGAAGATGATGGTGGCTCCACCCTGAACGCTGCAATGTATGGCTTGCCCACTTTACTCAATGCGCCCCCCGGTGGTAACAGCAAGTGGCTTGGTTTACACTTACATTGTCCAATCGACTTCAAATTTTACAAGTTTGTTGAGACTCCACCCCTGGACACACCTACCCCCATCTGGGTTCATACTAATGCGCCCCCTGGTGGTAACAGGAAGTGACCTGTTTTACATTTACATTGTCCAGTTGAATTCACACTTCATGTGTGTGATTCCCGTCAGCCCCTAAACATCCCTACCCACATCTGGCTTGGTAGCGCCACCTGGTGGACGAACAACACATCGCATTTTCCCGCTCCCACAACGCTTTTTCGCCCTTTTCCCTTTGTGAAAACCCAGTCTCCACTCTCTCAGTCTCAGAATCCCCTAACCCATCCCTTTGAAACAACCACAAAATGCTGTCAAAATTAAAAAAAACAAACAAATAGAAGTTAACAAGAAGGGTGGTCATAAGTAATTTTGTTTAGTTTTTTTTCTCAGACCAATCGACCAATGAAATCGGTTCATAAACAATTTTTTTATTGTGACTATTTGTATACAAGACCATAGTTTTACTTGTGATAAAAGGTGATAAATGGTGATGTGCAGTGTATCTAAATGAAAGGTGAATTTTTCAGACTTCTCTTTCTCTAATGAATAAAAGATAATTTTATTAGGTCATAATTCGTCTGTAGCTCATTTTTGATCTAAAAAAAAATCGTGAGAAAATCGAATCGTGAACAAAAAATCGTGACTTGAATCGAATCGTGAGTTGAGTGAATTGTTACATCCCTAGTTATTAGAGATGCTTGTGCACTTTATAATGGGGTCGGACGAAAAAACGTTGCTCTTTGGCCATATCGGACCCTTCCCGGTGGCGCAGAGCTCTGATTTTCGGATCATATCATGGATCTATTCTTCCCCTCTCAACCATATACTCTGAAATCACCTCCTGGGTCAAAGTATCAGTCTTTAATAGTACAATATGTGTGTAAATTTGTGAGAAATAATAGGGAAAGTTGGTGTTTTGACCTCTTTTGACCTCTCACGGTGACCCCTGACCTCCCAGGGGTCCGACACCTGGCATGTCGTTGGACACTCTCCCCATGATCCACATACTCGAAGCACGACCTTCTGGGCCAAACGGTTGCCGAGATACGGCCTCAAACATGTTTTCCCGCCATTTTCAAATTCAAATTTGGGGGCATCAAATTCAATATGTCGGGCTGCTGCTCCGCGACCTTTGACCCGGGGGGCCCCAAACGTGACATACCGGATGGCCCTAGGCCCCTGATGAAGAATCTCACCTTTCAGGCCTATAACCCAAACCGTTGTCAAGATATTAAAGAAAAGGTCTTTAAAATCGACTCCTCAGAAGACCGGACGCGACCCTGGACTGCCAGCTGTGACCTTTCTAAAGGTCAGACGGGTCTGATTTTCGACATGAGCGGTCAGCCATAGAGTCTGAACGACATACTATTTAGTCAGCTCTCCAGCTCTGAAAGTTCGTTGATGATTTATTCCTGGGCCAAAGTGTGGTCTTAAAAGTTGGACAATATATAGCTAAGTTTGTGTGAAATTAAGGGTAAAGATAGTGTTTTGACCTCTCACGACTAAGGGCTGGAAGACCCCTGACCTCCCAGGGGTCCTGAGTTACAGGGGTCTCGGTGTAGCAGTGCATTTCAGTGGACACGGACCCCCTGATCCACCTAAAAAACACAGCCTTCTGGGCAAAAAACATCCAAATACAGCGTAGTATGTCCGTGTTTTCTGAACGCCATTTTCGGAAATTCAAATTTGGGGGCAAAAAAGTCCATTTTCAGTCACTTTTTGGAAAAAAATGCTCCCAGTGTCTGTTGTGGCCCCTGCTCTGCGCACGCAAGCTTTGACCACTGAGACCCCAAACGACACGGGGGAAGGGAGGGGATGGCCCTGCGCATGCGGACTGAGCGGAAGAGCTGCAAACATTGGGAGCTAATGCTCAAACAGGCTTAAAATGTGGATTTATTTATTTTTTTGACAATTAGTCTGATCCACAAAACGGATTATGAATAAACACTGCTTGGAGGTATTTGGATGTTTTTTGGTGTGAGAGCAGAGGTCTGATTCTCTTGCAACAGTTACATTGAAATGCACCCACATTCCTAAGACACCATGTAACTGTGAAATCTGAAACTTCCTTCAAAGCATTGGTGTGAGGGGTGAATTAATATGAGCGAAAAAAATCTAGGGTGAACTTTCACATAAAAACTTATCCTTGACCCCTGTGACCTCTGACCCTTCTGGACCTCCCAGGGGTCTGAAAACCCACAATGTCATGAGGCTAGGCCCCTGATGAAGAATCTGAAACTTTCAGGCCTTTACCCAAACCCTGTCCAAGTTATTAGACACACAACTTTGACACAGCTGACCTTTAACCCTGGGTCAGACAACAGAGGCGAAATTTGACACTTCCCAGTGGAGCAGAGGTCTGATTTTTTGAACAGTCAACCTACTCATCACTCTGGACTAGATTCCTGAGATTCAGCTTCCTGGGTCAAAGCATTGGTGTGTTAGGGGTGAATTAATATAAAAAATCGTCGAATTCACATAAAAACTGGACAGTTGACCCCTTCTGACTGTCCGATTGGTCTGAAAATGCAATCCCTGAATGGGCCTAGGTCCCTGATAATATCCTGAAACTTTCAGGCTTCCAGCTCAAAGCATGTCCAAGTTATTCAAGGATTTGTGTTGAAATATGTTTCGTCCAGAAAGAGGGATTTGAAATAAACACTTCTTTTTGTCCAATTTGGACACTTCCCAGTGGAGCAGAGGTCTGATTTTTGGAACAGTCAACCTACTCATCACTCTGGACTAGATTCCTGAGATTCAGCTTCCTGGGTCAAAGCATTGGTGTGTTAGGGGTGAATTAATATAAAAAATTGTCAAATTTCACATAAAAAGTGGACATTTGTCCCCTTCTAAATGTCCCATTGGTCTGAAAATGAAAACCCAGAATGGTCCTAGGCCCCTGATAAGATCCTGAAAATTTCAGGCTTCTAGCTCAAAGCATGTCCAAGTTATTCAAGTTTTTGTGATGAAATTCATCTCGTGTTTGAGCTCCAAAACCTATGTCCTCACACCTGGGTTTCCCAGTGCCACGAAAATTCTGGTGTACCAGTGTCACGAACTAAAATGGTGAATATATCAAGAAATAATCACTTTTTAACAAAATAAATCATATAGCTGGTGTCCAATTGCCACACATACCCTGTAGAAAGTGGAAAAATGAAAATTGGCCAACATGGAGGTGTTTTGTGATGATATTCATCTCGTGTTAGAGCTCCAAAACCTAAGTCCTAACACCTGGGGATTCCCAGTGCCACGAAAATTCATGGTGTACCAGTGTCACGAACTAAAGTGGTGAATAAAAAAACACTTTTGAACAGAATAAATCATATAGCTGGTGTCCAATTGCCACACAGAACCCGTAGAAAGTGGAAAAACGACAATCGGCCAAAATCGAGGTGTTTTCCCAAATGTATCAACATGTTGCACCACTGCATCCTCTCCCATACACATACATTGAGAGGTGCAACATGTTGATACGTTCTGGAAAAAATTTCAGAAACCTGGTTTTCGGAAACATAGAGCTCCAGAGAAAAGACACCAGGTACACTGGGGATGGTAGGCCCAGTGATGAAACCCCCCAAACTGGTCTCGGAATCCAGAAAAGACCCTTATATGCAGTGCTGGTGCCCTGTAACGCAGAGCTATTCTCCCCAGCCACGGTGCCCTCTGATTGGGGTTCACAGGCACTATCACCCCCCTCTCGGGCTGGAAGTATTGACCTCGGGGAAAACACACCACGTACACTGGAGATGTTAGGCCCAGTGATGAAATCCCCCAAACTGGTCTCGGAATCCAGAAAAGACCCTTATATGCAGTGCTGGTGCCCCGTAAAGCAGAGCTATTCTCCCCAGCCAAGGTGCCCCGCGAGCGTGCTTCACAGGCTCGATTACCCCCCTCTCGGGCTGGAAGTATTGACCTCCGGGAAAATTCACGGGGGGACTTTGGCTGGCCTCTAGCCGCCTGGGGGGATCCCCAGGTGGGCTCCTGAGGTTCGGGGGGGCCCCCTACCCCCCACCCTGGTTGATGCGCAAAGTGTACAATTTCAGAACTCTGGTTCTTTGAAACACGGACCTGCAGAGACACTCAGGGGCACCCCAGAGTGGGCTCTTGTGGCACGGGACACCCCACTCAGGGGCCCCAGACCCAGGGGCCCGATACCCCAATACCCCGGTTGATGCGCAAAGTGTACAATTTCAGAACTCTGGTTCTTTGAAACACGGACCTGCAGAGAGCGGGCTCCTGTGGCACGGGACACCCCACCCAGGGGCCTCCCACCCAGGGGCCCGCCAGGGGATTCGCCCTTAAAAATCATTTTACTGATTGACTTGCAAACCTCACCCACCTTTCAGACACTCTGGGTTCTTTGAAACTCCAGCCTGTGGGTCTGTCAGCTCGGACGTGCACATAGTGAAACAGACACATACTATACCCACCTCTGGAGGGCCGTCACCTCTGGGCATATGGCTTCTCCAGCCTGTGGGTGTGTCAGCTCGGACGTGCACATGAAGGTCCCTTTGTCCCTCCAGGTTAAACTGATCGACTTGCAAACCTCACCCACCTTTGGAGGGCCGTCACCTCTGGGCGTATGGCTTCTCCAGCCTGTGGGTGTGTCAGCTCGGATGTGCACATGCAATAGCGAGACCGACACAAAGTGTTTGGGTTATTGGGGGCAAATCCAGATCCCTTTGCAATGTGACCAGGATTACTGGTCGTAGCTTGTCTGACCGATGAGCAACTTGTTCCAGTGTCGTTATCATGTATTAAAACGTGTATTGCAGACGTGTTTGGGAATGATGTATTGGACATGTGTTTGGGACTGAACCTTGGGCTATGCATTGTTGAGACAATGTCTCTCATGGCCGTTCTGGTCTGATCATGCCTGTGCTTGTGTGTTCATCCAGATCTGAGTGAGTAGCAGCCCAAGGACCGAGCGACACCAGACTGAAGGTTGTGCGACCGTGAGTAGCAGCCCAAGGACCAAGCGACACCAGACTGAAGGTTGTGCAACCGTGAGTAGCAGCCCAAGGACCGAGGGACACCAGACTGAAGGCTCGAGGCCATAGATGACGAAGTTTCGGGGCAACTGCCCCATCTGCACAAAAGTCCCTCAAGCTTGTCTCAAAACACCTCTGGGTGATTCATCAGGTTAATGACCATGAAGAGCGAAAAATACTGAATTTACTGGCTACAGGGAGGACCACAATCCCTCCCGGTCCCTGCCCAATACCCATCTGCCAGGGTAATCTGCGTCACTTGAAAAGCATATAAAGTCACACAGGGACATCACAATGGCCCGGGTGGACCGAGAGGTCACGGCACTCAAGCGGTGCACGGCCATCAAGCAATTGGCTGACCTGCGGGCTACCGACCCCGTGCCCGCAATGGTCAGCAGGTTGGACCTAGAGGATGAATTAGATGACTCGGAGCAGGGGACAAAACTTTGTCAAAAGACGAGCTGCAAGAGTGCCAGGAAGCTCAACAGAGAATTGACAAAGGAAATTACCGAGGTTCGGGCCATAGTTGCCAACCTCACTGTGAGTACTTCCCAAAAGTGCACAATGCAGTCTTGTTTTGTCTTTACGGTTGTTGCCATCTTGTATCTTCTCCTTCTGCCCAAGCAGGCCAGGCTAAACCAGGAGGCTGGGGGTGGGCGGGTTCTGGACGTCGGAGTTCGACGGGAGCTACCCCAATACTGGTGGTAAGAAATACCTACCGTGGGTAACTTTTAAGCTGGGTGTGTACGTAGACAACTCCACTGATTGCATGTGTTATTTCCCAAACAGGACACTGACAGTTCTGGCTCGGAGGAGACAGGAGATGAGGATCCAGCGGAGGAGAAGGAGGAGGAGGATGCGGACGGGTCGGGCACCAGCTCAGACGAGGACACGGACGGGTCAGGCACCAGCTCAGACGAGGAGGAGGAGGAGCAGCGGGTAACCCCCAAACCCCCCGGCTCGCCAAAGTCAGCAGCTCCTCCGGCCAAGGCCACGCAGAGAGCCGCTCCTCCAGCCAAGGCCAAGCAGAGAGCCGCTCCTCCAGCCAAGGCCACGCCCAAGTCAGCCGCTCCTCCAGCCATGGCCACGCCCAAGTCAGCCGCTCCTCCACCCAAGGCCACGCAGAAGTCAACCGCTCCTCCAGCCAAGGCCACGCCCAAGTCAGCCGCTCCTCCAGCCAAGGCCAAGCAGAGAGCCGCTCCTCCAGCCAAGGCCACGCCGAAGTCAGCCGCTCCTCCAGCCAAGGCCACGCCGAAGTCAGCCGCTCCTCCAGCCAAGGCCACGCCCAAGTCAGCCGCTCCTCCAGCCAAGGCCACGCCCAAGTCAGCCGCTCCTCCAGCCAAGGCCATGGCAATGGCAGCCAGTTCTCCTGGCGCTGTGTATATCCACGTGAGTATTATCTAATGCGTATGGTTTTTGATTACTGGGTGACAACTCCCAATACATGCAAGTGTTATTTCTAACCCCACTAGGACTCGGAGTCGGAATCAGAGTCAGTGGCCCCTGACTACACCTCCGGGGAGCTGGTGATGGACCTGGTCAGTAAAGCATGTGTTCACCCTTTGTGTTCGGTTCACATCCAAGGTCGGTGTCGATGACTCTCGTGTGTGCTTTTCTCGTTTCCAACTGTACAGAGCGGAGCAAATGAAGGGGAGGAAGCCTCCATGCCCCCGCAGTCCCCTCCGGCGTCCCCTCGGGCAACACAGACAGGCTTTTCGGGCCCATCCCCGCCGCCTACGACGTCCCCTACGCAGCCGGCGTGGGGGATCTGGACGAAGCCCTCTGGACGAAGCCCTCTTCGCGCCAGAGTCTAAGTGTTTTAATAGGAGAAATACATTGGAGTCCCATTGCCACGAAGCCGTCTTCGCTCCAGAGACTAAGTGTTTTAATAGGAGAAATACATTGGAGTCCCATTGCCACGAAGCCGTCTTCGCTTCAGAGACTAAGTGTTTTGATAGGAGAAATACATGTGTGTCCCATTGCCACGAAGCCGTCTTCGCTCCAGAGACTAAGTGTTTTAATAGGAGAAATACATGTGTGTCCCATTGCCACGAAGCCCTCTTCGCTGCAGAGTCTAAGTGTTTTGATAGGAGAAATACATGTGTGTCCCATTGCCACGAAGCCCTCCTCACTCCTGCGTCTCTGGCTGAGAGGGATGCCCAGCTCAGGGCTTTGGACCCAGGGGACGCAGGGGCACTTTTCCCCTTCCCAAAGTAACCCATATTGACCAGTCTTGTCCTGCTTAGGGCTTCGAACCTAGGGGACGCAGGGGCACTTTTCCCCTTCCCAAAGTAACCCATATTCACCAGTCATGCCCAGCTCAGGGCTTTGGACCTAGGGGATGAAGGGGCACTTTTCCCCTTCCCAAAGTAACCCATATTGACCAGTCATGCCCAGCTCAGGGCTTCGGACCTAGGGGATGAAGGGGCACTTTTTCCCGATGTAAAGTTCCCCATTTTGACTTGAGGGCACTTTGTCACTTTCCTAGATGCCCAGCTCAGGACCTTGGACCGGGAGATGCTTTTTGACAAGAGTCAAGCCCAGCTCAGGGCTTCGGACCCAGGGGACGCAGGGGCACTTTTCCCCTTCCCAAAGTAACCCATATTGACCAGTCTTGTCCTGCTTAGGCCTTCGGACCTAGGGGACTCAGGGGCACTTTTTCCCGATGTAAAGTTCCCCATTTTGACTTGCGGGCACTTTGCCACTTTCCTAGATGCCCAGCTCAGGGCCTTGGACCTGGGGGATGCTTTTTGACAAGAGACAAGCCCAACTCAGGGCTTCGGACCCAGGGGACGCAGGGGCACTTTTTCCCGAGGTAAAGTAACCCAAAATGAAGGGACTCATGCCCAGCATGTACAGAGACACAAGGGGACACTTGGGGTTGAAGAGTAACCCAAAATTACCCCAGAGTCTCCATTGAGGGAGAAAGCGCCCCACTTTTACCCTTAAGTAACCCTTTTGCAGCCCCGGTGCCCAAATTTGGCAAAGTGTTGAAAAGTAACCCAAAATTACCCCAGAGTCTCCGTCGAGGGAGAAAGCGCCCCACTTTTACCCTTAGGTAACCCTTTTGCACCCCCGGTGGCCAAAGTGTTGAAAAGTAACCCAAAATTACCCCAGAGTCTCCGTCGAGGGAGAAAGCGCCCCACTTTTACCCTTAGGTAACCCTTTTTCACCCCCGGTGGCCCCTTTAGCACCCCCGGTGGCCAAAGTGTTGAAAAGTAACCCAAAATTACCCCAGAGTCTCCGTTGAGGGAGAAAGCGCCCCGCTTTTACCCTCAAGTGACCCTTTTGCAGCCCCGGTGCCCAAATTTGGCAAAGTGTTGAAAAGTAACCCAAAATTACCCCAGGGTCTCCGTCGAGGGAGAAAGCGCCCCACTTTTACCCTTAGGTAACCCTTTTTCACCCCCGGCGGTCCCTTTTGCACCCTCCGGTGGCCAAATGTGGCAAAAGTAACCCAAAATTACCCCAGAGTCTCCGGGGAGGGAGAAAGCGCCCCGCTTTTACCCTCAAGTGACCCTTTTGCGGCCCGGTGGCCAAATTTGGCAAAGTGTGTAAAAGTCTCCCAAAATCACCCTCCGGGTATCCCTCGAGGGAGAAAGCGCCCCGTTCCCACCCCGGGGTGACCTGCCGGAGCGCCCCCGGCCGCCGAAATCAGGCAAAGTGCCCACTCTGACCTCCGGGTGCCCCTCAGGTACCTAACTCTGCCACCTGGTGGACAGAGCGGCGAGAAGTGCCCCATGAAATTTTCTAAGTCCCAATTCCCTAGCTGTCCTGAGAGCACTGGCATGTTCCCACGACTTTCTTCTGTTCCTCTTGTTCTTGACCTCCTACTTCCTTTGACATAGGAAGTACAAATGTAAATCTACAGCCTTCCACATCTCAATCTATTTGTGATATGTAATAGATTCATATTTGGAATTGAAAACCAATGTTTCCAATTATCTATCAATTTCCACATCTCAGTCAATTTGTGATGTGTAATAATTGGCATTTGGAATTTTAAACAACGATTCCAAATATCAATCTGGATCACAACATATTCACCTATGACAGAAAAGTGATAAATAACTAGGCAAGGCAATTTTAATCGTATAGCCCATTTTTACAAACAGTTTGTCTCAAAGGGTTTTACATATCATAACAACATCCTCTGTCCTTAGACCCTCACATCCACTGAGGAAATCCTCTCAGGAAAACCTTTTTAACAGGGAAACCTCAGGGTGAACAACAGAGGAGAGATGCCTCACCCAGGACGGGCAGATGTGCAATAGATGTTGTATACAGATAAGAAAACAGTTCATAACTCAGAATATGGAAAAACATGGAAATGGTTAACGAGAGCCAATGAAGTCAGTTTATAGAGCTGAAGGCAGCTTCATATTCCACATTCTATATGTTCAGAAATCCTTAAACCACATATATAGTTATAGACAGTGATAATAGACAATCTAATTAGTAAACTACACATGGATTTCAACAGGTTTAACATAACAAAAATCTAGATTTTTGAGAGCTCACTTACCATGCGGTCACTGCTGCTGCCTTATCCCCCTACTTCCTGTTACACCGGAAGTTCAACTCCCAAGTTTACAGAGTTCCAAATTTAAATCTAATCTTCATATCTAATAGATTGAAATGTGGACTTTAATACTACAGTTCCAAATATCAACCTAGATCACAACATTTCCCCTCCCCCCTTACATAAAAGTTGAGGGAGTTCATAAAAACTTTACAGACCTCACTCACCATGTGGCCCACACCGCTGGCTTCTTATCCACCTACTTCCCATCACACAGGAAGTCCAAATTTCGATCCACATACATGCATGATACAATAGATGGACAACTGGATGTACAGTATATGTCTCTATTCTCCATGTTTCAGTTTGCTGGTCTGAATTTATTTAGTTCTATAACAACAGGTATCCATGGGTGTAAGTTTGTAAGCAGCTATAGGACTTGATGGGCCTAATTAATGAGACCTTTCTGTAGATTAATTAGTTGAGGCTCCAATCATTTTTGACCATGTGGACCCAGAGGAAGTGACCCAAAAGTGATGTCAAATGTCATGGGGTGGACTAACAATCACAAGACAATTTGGAAGTTAATGAATGCAAATTTAGAAGGGAAGTCTGATGTGAATTAGCCATAGGATAGAAGGACCTATATGCCCTGATGACCTTTTGATTTTGGCAAAGGTGGAGCTTGGACATCAGACAATTTTATTTAACCTTTATTTTACCAGGCAAATTGCTTGAGATAAAAAAATCTCTTTTACGAGCATGGCCTGGCCAAATGAGCTACAGACGTATTTATTACATTTGAGAACAAATACTGGAAGGCTTTTTGGGGAAGGTTTAGCCCTTGCTGAGAGCCCTTTGCTTTAAAAAGTTATGGCCCTCTACATACAGGTCAACAGGTCACCAAGCAAAGTTATTCAGAGACAGTCACCAAGCATTCCTGAGTATTGTTGGCTCAGAGATGAGGTAGAGACCTGCAACCACTTCTGACTAAAACCTGGCTTCCCACTAGAGCCCTGCCAGCCCACGGGGGCCTGCGGGTGACCTTGATGGGCCTGATTAATGAGACCTGTCTGTAGATGCCTTAGTTGAAGCTCCACAATCATTTTTGACCATGTGGACCCAGAGGAAGTGACCCAAAAGTGATGTCAAATGTCATAGGGTGGAATCACAATGACAAGATTCATGAGCATCGACATAAGACAATGAGCTACAGACTTATTTATTTCAAAGGTCAACAGGTCACCAAGCAAAATTATCCAGAGACAGTCACCAAGCATTCCTGAGTATTGTTGGCTCAGAGATGAGGTAGAGACCTGCAACCACTTTTGATTAAAACCTGGCTTCCCATTAGAGCCCATAAGATAGAAGGACCTATAAGCCCTGATGAACCTTTTGATTTTGGCAAAGGTGGAGCTTGGACATCAGACAATGAGCTACAGACGTATTTATTACACATGAGAACAAATACTGGAAGGCCTTTTGGGGAAGGTTAGGCCCTTGCTGAAAGCCCTTTGCTTTAAAAAGTTAGATTTGAATTTGGAGGCACTTTCATATTCTCATCTACTGCCATGCTCCATCATAGATTTAAATTTGGAGGCACTTTTTATATTCTCTCAAGAGCATGCCACTTATTCTGTTAATGCAGTAGGTTGTAAGTTCAACTCCCACTCTTTGCATTTTTTTTTGCTGGGTGTCTGTTCATCCCCTGTATTTACTTGTTTTCTGTCATGACTCAACTGCTCTCTCTAATAAAGTAAGAGATCTACATTTATCTCTATAATATTCTCATCTACTGCCAAGCTCCATCGTAGATTTGAATTTGGAGGCACTTTCATATTCTCATCTACTGCCAAGCTCCATCATAGATTTGAATTTGGAGGCACTTTCATACTCTCATCTATTATCAAGCTCTACCATAGATTCTCACCCCCAATGATGTATACACATCAATTTGACAGCATGTCATGGTGCTGAGGTGGCTCAGTGGTTTAAGAGCATGTCACATATTCCACTGATGCAGGAGGTTGCAAGTTCAACTCCCACTCTGTGCGTTGTTTTTGCTAGGTGTCTGTTCACTGTTTTGATTTACTTGTTTTCTGTCATGCCTCCCCTGCCCTCTCTAACAAAGGGAGAATTTACTTACATTTGCCTCCAAGACAAATATGTTGGTAATTGTAACTCTTTGGTGACATTTCCAATTTCTCATCCGTCATCGTTTCCAAAGTCTTGTCTGTGGAACAAGCTCAATCATAGAATTTGGTAGTACTGGGGCGGTGCGTGGTGCAGTGGTTAAGGCGGCCGCCCCATATAGAGGCTATAGTCCTCGCCGCAGGCGGCCCCGGTTCAAGTCCAGCGTCGGGCAGCCCTTTCCTGCGTGTCATTCCCCCTCTCTCTGCCTCCCCCTTTCCTGCCTATCTACACTGATCTGGCAAAAAAAAAGCCAAAAATATACTTAAAAAAAAGAAAAGAATTTGGTAGTACTCCCAACTTCTCATATAAAACAGCTTTCAAAGTCTCATCTATGGACCAAGCTGAGTCAGAGATTAGAATTTGGTGGCACTTCCA
Organism: Decapterus maruadsi; assembly: GCA_030347415.2. Taxonomy (NCBI): domain Eukaryota; kingdom Metazoa; phylum Chordata; class Actinopteri; order Carangiformes; family Carangidae; genus Decapterus; species Decapterus maruadsi. Next base: position 24,686 of record CM064904.1, on the reverse strand, counting down.
ATTTCTCATCCATCATAATTTCCAAAGTCTCGTCTGTGGAACAAGCTCAATCATAGATTAGAATTTGGTAGTACTGGGGCGGTGTTTCGCTCAGTTGGTAGAGCACCCGCCCCATGTGTTGAGGCTATAGTCCTCACTGCAGGTGGGCCCGGTTCGATTCCTGCGTTGAGCGGCCCTATCCTGCATGTCATTCCCCCTCTCTCTGCCTCCCCATTTCCTGTCTCTCTCAACTGTCCTATCGAATAAAGGCATGAAAAGCCAAAAAATATACTTTAAAAAAAATCTAATTTAGCATAGCTTTCAAAGTCTCATCTATGGACCTAGCTGAGTCAGAGATTGGAATTTGGTGGCACTTCCAATTTCTCATATTATGGATTCCAAAGTCTCGTTTCCAACCACAGCTCAATCATAGATTGGAATTTGGTAGTACTTAACAATTTCTCATATTATGGATTCCAAAGTCTCGTTTCCAACCACAGCTCAATCATAGATTGGAATTTGGTAGCACTTCCACATTTTCATCAATAACTATGAACTTCCAAATTACTATCTTCAATTTCAGAATTTGTTTGAAAGTTTGACATTTTCAAATTGATATTTGAAGGACTTCATATATTGACACTGTAATATGTTTGACTCTTAACAATTCACAAAAGAAGCAGAAATAATTGCTTATGAACTTTTATTTACGGCTAAATGGTGTGTCATTCCAATTTCAACATTGAACTTTGACTTTGTGTCATAGAACAAGATGAAGCATTTCCGGTGCGGGAACATCAGGGCTGGGATGGCTTTACTGTGGTGAAGGATCAACCTCAGTGGTCTGCACTCCTTTGGTGTTTGGGCCTTGATGGTGTTTGTGTTTGAGCCATTTCTGTTTGAGTCGGGCCAACTTCCATGTCCTCGGGTGTCTCCTTGTCCTGGAGTGATTCTTTTCCCCCTGAGTTATGCTCATCCTCAGTCGCTTCCTTGCGAGAGAGCTCACTCACCGTGCTGTCACCCCTGCTGCCTTACTCCGCATTTTCAACTTCCTGTGACACAGGAAGTACAAATTTACGTTTACAAAAACATTTTTGGATTTAGCACTTCCAGATTCACATCTATGACTCTATACTTCCACATTCCTGTCTAACATGTGAGAATTTGTAACTTGAAACTTTCAAATTGTGATTTAAAGAACATTTTGAATTTAGCACTTCCAGAATCTCATCTGACTATACACCTTCCTGTCTAACATGTAAGAATTTGTAACTCAAAATTTTCAAATTGTGATTCAGAAAATAAAGGAAACAGAAATCATACCTTTGGACTTTCATTTTCAGCTGAGTGGTGTATATTTCAACATTGAACACAATTTGAACTTTGATACAAAGAGTCTTAGAACAAGATCAACAGTTTGCTGCATTGGAAATGTGGACGAACAGGGTTGGGCTGGGCTCATTGTGGTGAAGGATCATCCTTAGCAGTCTCCATGTCTCCCTGTCTTCGGTACAACGGTTTGTATGGTGGTGTTGGTGAATCAGGCCTCTTGACTTCCTCTTGCTTGGGTTGCTCTTTGCCCTTGGCTGGTTCTTTGCCCTTTGCCTCCCAGCTGGTTGAGAAGCGTAATCATCTCTTAGCAGTGTGGTCATACTGTTGCTGTATGAACATCCCTGGGGAAAATCAATACATGTGAATTTGTTGACGGAGCCGGTGAATCACAAAGCTTCTTTTGGAAGCATGTCCACCAACAAGGTAAAGTAGCATATGTTATACAATATGTATTATATTATATTTACTGTGACAGAAAACTACTACGGAAAATGAAGGTGCAAACAGCATATCCTGCTACTGTGATGTACTTGTTGATCAGTAACTGCCATAATTCTCTCAGGTGTATTTAACCACAGCTGTAAGGTTACACATAGGTTCAAAACTTCTGCTAACTGCTGCGTCGCAGAACTGCTGCAGTGCATTAAAGGAATAGTTCACCCTAGAAACAAAATTCAAGGAAGGAAGGAAGACAGGAAAGGAGGGAGGAAGGGAGGAGGGAAGGAAGCTGGGAAGGAGGGAAGGCAGGAGAGAAGAAAGCGGGTGAGTCCATAATGACTGAATTTTGTTTCTAGGGTGAACTATTCCTTGAACATTTATTTTTGTATGCATTTAACTGTGATATAAAAACAATTAGTTAAACCTGTTGTACTTACGCAGGTTGGACATCGAGCCCAGGGAGGAGGGCTGGCTGCCCACATTGAAGCTGCTCGCCGTCGAAATGCGTCTCTTAGGAGGAGGCACATCCTCTCTTATCTCATTGCTGGTTTCCTTCTCGTACTTCTTCCTGTGACGGGCACGCCAATAGCAGAAGAGGACGATGGCAATAATGATGAGGATCAGTAGTACAGCAATTATGGCTCCTGCGATGATGTATCCAGTGTTGGGAGGTGGTGTCACATTGAGATACAGTACACATTGCTCAGTGCCAACGCGGTTTCTGACAGTGCAGAGATAGGTGCCAGATGCACTGGTAGATGCGTCCCTCACGTTAAGGGTGCCTCCCACAGGATCCATCACAGCAGAGGCGGGCAGCAGCTTGTTGTCACTGGTCCTCTCCCAGCTGTATTGCAGGGTGTTGGTGCTTTCCATAGATAAGCACTTCAGCACAATGTCTTTGCCCTCGTGTGTGGGGCCTTCGGCATAGCACCTGGGCTTGGATGGTTTCAGCATGACTTTCAGCAGAAACCTCCTGCTGTCGACACCAGGAACCTTCTTCACCCTAACGTGGTAGGTGCCCGAGTCCGACAATTTCAGCTCTGTCAGATTGATGGAGGCGTCGCCGTGCTTGGGAAAAGCAGAGATGAAATGGATTCGACCCTTCATGGGGGCATAATAGTCTTCATAGGCCTTGTCACCCGCGTACAGGATCAATGTGTTGTCCTCTTTCTGTCTGTCAGAGGCCAGAAGGTTCCATTCAATAAACAGTGGCCCAGAATCTTCAGGAGCCAGACTGAACTGGCAATCCAGCTTCACACTCTGACCGCAGGCCTTCTCTATGGATGTCGGCCCTGTAGTTGTAATCTCCAGACCAGAGGCCAAACCTGCAAAGAGGCTTAACAGTACACAGCAGAACCGGCCTATCGAAAGATCCATTCCTGATCCTATTCCACCACTTCTTCTGCAAAACATTTTCTGGGAAAAAAAAGGTTCGGAGATATCAGAGAGAAGCAGTCAGAAAGATCATTCATAGTTTTCAGTGACGACCCACTCAGTCGGAGGGCATCGGTTAAACAACATGAACAGAAACTGTACAGAGCAATAAAGGCTGTTAATTTCCCCATTTATCAACCCAAGAATACTTTGACTGTTTTTCCCCCCACTGAAAACAGTCCCTGTCTGGAGAGTCCCTCGTCTGAAAAAAGCCCAGATAAAAGCTTTAAAAGTGCAGTTGTCATTTGGGAGGTGAAGACAGGGTTTTCCCTATCATTATAACCATAGATATTAGGGGTGTCAACGTTTACAATTTTTTCTACACATACATGTGGCTGTTAAACATTACTGTTAATACAACCCTCATTTATACAAACTCTTTATCTTGTCTTTCTCACCTGTGCATTCAAAGCCATCAACATTGGTTGCAAAACCTGGGCCATCATCCTGCAAGTACAAATGACAGTCAAAAAAAAAAAGTCAACCTTCAAGGTCCAACATTAGAAAATTCATGGTTCAGTCTGATAAAATATAGTGATGCTGTGCATAATTTGCAGACCACAATGGTCGGATTTATAATTTATAATATTATATTTTTATTATATTATCTAAAATCTGATGCAGTTGAAGTGCGCTACAGCATGAAAAAGTGGTGAAAGAAATGCAACAGGCTCGCTGCCCCTGCTGTGGTCCGTTTAGTCAGTCTGACTCGCTGCTAATTGAATGGTTTTTAAATGGAAACTGCAGCATGACACAATAAAACATTTTATTCTTTCATATTAAACCAAAGACGTGGATTGCCTGCTAACGCTCATTTCCACACTCGACTTTTCAGCACATGCATTAGCTAAAATGCTTGCTAGCTAAGGCTAGGTTAGCTAAACATTTTGGTGAAGCTACAACGTCGCTGCGACACATGTTGTGACACATATGCGAACCTACAATATGTAATGTTATTCAAGTAAGACATATTTAACAGCACAATATTATATTTGAAGTCTGGAACAAGAACTCAGCACTTACCATCTCCTCCGCAGTTGAAGAGCCAACGCCACACTGCCAGCTCGTCATTTCACAGGTGTGTGTGTGTGAAGCAGACGGAGCGCGAGCTTGGACTCTGGAGACCAGCGCATATTGGGGCGAGCGACTATGACTTTGAACGGGGAGAGAGAGCGCAGACGCTAGTTTTTATAGGCGGGGTGGGGCGACAAGGGGGTGACTATGAATGACATCTATGGACCTAGCTGAGTCAGAGATTGGAATTTGGTGGCACTTCCAATTTCTCATTCATCATCGATGCCAAAGCCTCATCTGTGGAACAAACTCAATCATAGATTAGAATTTGGTATTACTTACAATTTCTCATATTATGGATTCCAAAGTCTCGTTTCCAACCACAGCTCAATCATAGATTGGAATTTGGTAGTACTTAACAATTTCTCATATTATGGATTCCAAAGTCTCGTTTCCAACCACAGCTCAATCATAGATTGGAATTTGGTAGCACTTAACAATTTCTCATATTATGGATTCCAAAGTCTCGTTTCCAACCACAGCTCAATCATAGATTGGAATTTGGTAGTACTTAACAATTTCTCATATTATGGATTCCAAAGTCTCGTTTCCAACCACAGCTCAATCATAGATTGGAATTTGGTAGCACTTAACAATTTCTCATATTATGGATTCCAAAGTCTCGTTTCCAACCACAGCTCAATCATAGATTGGAATTTGGTAGCACTTAACAATTTCTCATATTATGGATTCCAAAGTCTCGTTTCCAACCACAGCTCAATCATAGATTGGAATTTGGTAGCACTTAACAATTTCTCATATTATGGATTCCAAAGTCTCGTTTCCAACCACAGCTCAATCATAGATTGGAATTTGGTAGCACTTCCACATTTTCATCAATAACTATGAACTTCCAAATTACTATCTTCAATTTCAGAATTTGTTTGAAAGTTTGACATTTTCAAATTGATATTTGAAGGACTTCATATATTGACACTGTAATATGTTTGACTCTTAACAATTCACAAAAGAAGCAGAAATAATTGCTTATGAACTTTTATTTACGGCTAAATGGTGTGTCATTCCAATTTCAACATTGAACTTTGACTTTGTGTCATAGAACAAGATGAAGCATTTCCGGTGCGGGAACATCAGGGCTGGGATGGCTTTACTGTGGTGAAGGATCAACCTCAGTGGTCTGCACTCCTTTGGTGTTTGGGCCTTGATGGTGTTTGTGTTAGAGCCATTTCTGTTTGAGTCGGGCCAACTTCCATGTCCTCGGGTGTCTCCTTGTCCTGGAGTGATTCTTTTCCCCCTGAGTTATGCTCATCCTCAGTCGCTTCCTTGCGAGAGAGCTCACTCACCGTGCTGTCACCCCTGTTGCCTTACTCCGCATTTTCAACTTCCTGTGACACAGGAAGTACAAATTTACATTTACAAAAACATTTTTGGATTTAGCACTTCCAGATTCACATCTATGACTCTATACTTCCACATTCCTGTCTAACATGTGAGAATTTGTAACTTGAAACTTTCAAATTGTGATTTAAAGAACATTTTGAATTTAGCACTTCCAGAATCTCATCTGAGTATACACCTTCCTGTCTAACATGTAAGAATTTGTAACTCAAAATTTTCAAATTGTGATTCAGAAAATAAAGGAAACAGAAATCATACCTTTGGACTTTCATTTTCAGCTGAGTGGTGTATATTTCAACATTGAACACAATTTGAACTTTGATACAAAGAGTCTTAGAACAAGATCAACAGTTTGCTGCATTGGAAATGTGGACGAACAGGGTTGGGCTGGGCTCATTGTGGTGAAGGATCATCCTTAGCAGTCTCCATGTCTCCCTGTCTTCGGTACAACGGTTTGTATGGTGGTGTTGGTGAATCAGGCCTCCTGACTTCCTCTTGCTTGGGTTGCTCTTTGCCCGTGGCTGGTTCTTTGCCCTTGGCCTTCAGGTCTTCCTCAGTCACTTCCTTGCCCCCATGTGTTGGCTCCTTTGCCACTGGCTTCCCTTCAGCCATGGTGCTGTCTGTCTGCGTTGCTTGAGAAGAGGGGATATCTTTATCCTGTCAAAAAGACAACAGTAATGGACTTACTGAATCACTACATACAAAGGATAGATAATTATATTTTGTGAAGCCAAAATACAACAGAATGAAACTACTAAGCTCCGTCCGAGTTTGAAATTTGGAAAAACTTTCAAATTCTCATGTAATATAATCTCTTCCAAAATCTCATCTATAGACCTTGTTCAGTCAGAGATTGGAATTTGGTACCGCTTCCAATTTCTCATCCTTCATCGCTTCCAATGTCTCGTCTGTGGAACAAGCTCAATCATAGATTGGAATTTGGTAGCAATTCCAATTTCTCATATGATGGCTCCGAAACTGTCCTTTATGACCACAGCTCAATCATAGATTGCAATTTGGTAGCACTTCCACATTTTCATAAACAACTATGAACCTCCAAATTCCTGTCTGAAAATGTCAAACTTTTGAAATATAAAATTGTGCCTAAAGGACTTCATATATTGACACTGTAATTATATTTGACTCTTAAAAATTCACAAAAGAAACAGAAAACATTGCTTGTGAACTTTTGTATATCACTATGCAAAATATATCACATATATCACTACATTTTCACCCGCTACATACAAAGGATTGATAATTATATTTTGTGAAGCCAAAATACGACAGAATGAAATCTACATTTTAGACAATGCAATTACTAGGTGAACTGAAGGACCAACTAACAGGCTTTAACTGGTTTAGCATATTAAAAATAGAGATTTTAGAGAGCCTTCTCACCACGCGGTCACTGCTGCTCTTTACTGTTTTCCCCCCACTTCTGGTGACACAGGAAATCCAATTTTAGAATCTAATGACTTCCACATCTCAATCTGTGATGTTGGGGCGGTGTGTGGCGCAGTGGGTAGAGCGGCCGCCCCATATAGAGGCTACAGTCCTCACTGCAGGCAGCCCCGGATTGAATCCCGCGTCGGGCAGACCTTTCCTGCATGTCATTCCCTCTCTCTCTGCCTCCCCCTTTCCTGTCTATCTCTACTGTGTGCTGTCAAATAAAGGCAAAAAGCCAAAAAAAGTGATGTGCACTGTAATAGATGTAAATTTGGACTACAAAGCTACGGTTTCAAATATCAATCTAGATCACACATTTTCACCCACAACATTTAAGCGATGCAAAACTATATCTTGCACAGTCAAAATTCCATTCAGTGACTTATTGTAGACTGTGCTACTGTACAGTTAAATGAGCAAAGGTTTTAACAGGTTAAGCTTGAAAAAAAAAAAAAAAATAGAGAGCTCACTCACCATGCAGTCACCCCTGCTGCCTTACTGTGCATTTTCTACTCTCTGTGACACAGGAAGTCCAAATTTACATTTACAAAAACATTTTTGGATTTAGCACTTCCAGATTCTTATCTATGACTATGAACCTCCACATTCCTGTCCACCCGCGACATATAAGCAATACATCACTATATTTTACAGGGTCAAAATTCCATTTAGCGATTTATATATTGTAGACGATGCTACTCCACAGTGATATGAGAAAACTGCAAAACAAGTTTTGACAGAAAAACACAGAGAGCTCACTCACCGTGCTGTCACCCCTGCTGGCTTACTCTGCGTTTTCTACTTCCTGTGACACAGGAAGTCCAAATTTACATTTACAAAAACATTTTTGGATTTAGCACTTCCAGATTCTCATCTGTGACTATATACTTTTATACTATATATTTTTGAAGGCCAACTCCGTCAGACTCAGGCCCCCCTGAAATATATTCACAAAAAAATGTGTGTAATCAAATATTTTGGAACCTGTAGATCCATGGGAACGTCATCAGAAGCTCACTTCCAACTTCCAGATTCTCATCTTTGAGCACTGCCAGAGTTTTATCTATAGTGCAAGTTTATTCATAGTTTGGACATTCTAAGACTTACAAATTCGTATCTATAACCAATTTCATAGATACAAATTTAGATTTTTTTTTCTTTTCATGAATGACACAAAGTACATACAAACATATCCTTTATTGAACAATTGTATAAACATGATGGTAACAACACATCTATGGAACTTGGGATTGCAAGTCATTCAAATTTATTGCCATCCTTGCCAGGGGAGCATCTATGTAAACAAGTGGGAGATGTCCCTAGAGAAGAATGTAGGACTGTTTTCAGGGAAGGCTGCCTGATTGCACTCAGAGATCTCCCCAGGTGAGAGCACTGGAGCACACCCAGGACTCTTCCCAGGTGAAGGTGCAGGGTCAAGCCTAGGACTCTTACCAGGTGAAGGTACAGGGTCAAGCCTAGGACTCTTCCCAGGGGAGGGCACTAGGGTATGCCTGTGACTCTTCCTAGTAGAGAGTGCTGGTTTATATTTAGGGCCCTTTCTAGGTGAAGGTGCTGGGGCATGCCTGGGACTCTTCCCAGGGCAGAGTGCTGGTTCACATACAGGGCTTGACTCAATGGAAGTTTCCCATTGGAAGTTTTCCTTAGGGAGGGGTGATGACATGAACCTAGTGGAGCTGTCCCTTGGCAGATGTGCTGGCAAACCCAGTGGAGCTGTCCCTTGGCAGGTGTGCTGGCAAGTACCAAGTGGAGCTGTCCCTTGGCAGGTGTGCTGGCAAGTACCCAGTGGAGCTGTCCTTTGGCAGGTGTGCTGGCAAGTACCCAGTGGAGCTGTCCCTTGGCAGATGTGCTGGCAAGTACCCAGTGGAGCTGTCCCTTGGCAGATGTGCTGGCATGTCCCCAGTGGAGCTGTCCCTTGGCAGATGTGCTGGCATGTACCCAGTGGAGCTGTCGCTATTGAGGGGTGCTGGCATGTCCCCAGTGGAGTTGTCGCTATTGAGGGGTGCTGGTATGTACCCAGTGGAGCTGTCCCTTGGCAGATGTGCTGGTATGTACCCAGTGGAGCTGTCGCTATTGAGGGGTGTTGGCATGTCCCCAGTGGAGTTGTCGCTATTGAGGGGTGCTGGCATGTACCCAGTGGAGCTGTCCCTTGGCAGATGTGCTGGCATGTACCCAGTGGAGCTGTCGCTATTGAGGGGTGCTGGCATATACCCAGTGGAGTTGTCCCTATGGAGGGGTTCTGGCATGTACCCAGTGGAGCTGTCCCTATGGAGGGGTGCTGGCATGTACCCAGTGGAGTTGTCCCTATGGAGGGGTGCTGGCATGTACCCAGTGGAGTTGTCCTTATGGAGGGGTGCTGGCAAGTACCCAGTGGAGTTGTCCCTATGGAGGGCTGCTGGCATGTACCCAGTGGAGTTGTCCCTATGGAGGGGTGCTGGCATGTACCCAGTGGAGTTGTCCCTATGGAGGGGTGCTGGCATGCAACCAGTGGAGCTGTCCATAGGGAGGCGTGCTGGCATGTACCCATGGGAGATGTCCCTGGAGAAGGTGTTGGTGATGTTGGCACTTACTAGGGTTTGGTTCCACTTGGTGTAATAGAGCAGGAACAGAGTTAATGACAGATACCAGTGCCTTTAGGGGCCCACCAGGCTAAATTTAATTCAACTGACCTTGAGCTCATCTCAGCCCTGACTGCTTCCATGTGTCTAGGATTATCCCCTGCCAGTGGTCCTGGCATGTAATGGAGGATCTCATCCAGTGAAGCCTCTGGTATGCAGTAAGGAGCCTGCTGGACCAGCCCCCCTGGGATACAAGTGCTCTGGTCATCTTGGGCTGCTTGAATGCTGCCACTGCCCAGCTTGGCCGGAGGTGCTGGATTCCTTTCAGCCTGTGTTATAGAAGCCAAAAATGGACACAAGTTTTTAATTTGGAACTGTAGGTTTTCATTCCAACTTTCAGTCTTCATCATTACCTGCTATATGTTCCATAGTGTATTTAATTTTTAATATGTAATAGATTGACATTTGGAGTTGAAAACCATGGTTCCAAATATCAATTTCCACATCCTAATCTATTTGTGATGTGTAATAGACAGACATTTGGAATTTAAAACCACAGTTCCAAATATCCATATCACAACATGTTCAACTGCAGGAGAAAAGTGACATATAACTATATCCTATATGATCAGAAATCCATATAACAACCTATAAATGTATAGACAGTGATATTACACAGTTACATTTTGAAAACTAGACAGGTTTCAACCAGTTTAGCATATCAAAAATCAACATTCTAGAGAGCTCATTTAACTGTTCTGTTCACCTGCAACAGGAAAGTGACATATAACTACATCCTATATGTTCAGAAATCCTTAAACCACCTATATATTTATAGACGGTGATAATATACAATCAAATTCATAAACTACACATGGATTTCAACAGTTTAAACATATCAAAAATCTAGATTTTTGAGAGCTCACTTACCATGCGGTCACTGCTGCTGCCTTATCACCCTACTTCCTGTTACACCGGAAGTTCAACTCCCAAGTTTACAGAGTTCCAAATTTAAATATATTCTTCATATCTAATGGATTGAAATTTGGACTTTAATACTACAGTTCCAAATATCAAACTAGATCACAACATCCCCCCTCCCCCCCTTACATAAAAGCCGAGGGAGTTTCCCCTCCCCGCCTTACAAAAAAGGGGAGGGAGTTAATAAAAACTTTACAGACCTCACTCACCATGTGGCCCACACTGCTGGCTTCTTATCCACCTACTTCCCATCACACAGGAAGTCCAAATTTCCATCCACATACATGCATGATACAATAGATGGAAATCTGGATGTACATGTCTCTATTCTCTTCAAACCACCTATATATTTATAGACAGTGGTAATATACAATCAAATTCGTAAATTACACATGGATTTCAACAGGTTTAACATATCAAAAATCTAGATTTTTGAGAGCTCACTTACCATGCGGCCACTGCTGCTGCCTTATCACCCTACTTTCTGTTACACTGGAAGTTCAACTCCCAAGTTTACAGAGTTCCAAATTTAAATCCATTCTTCATATCTAATAGATTGAAATTTGGACTTTAATACTACAGTTCCAAATATCAACCTAGATCACAATACCAACCCCCCCCCCCCTCGTTTCCAACCACAGCTCAATCATAGATTGGAATTTGGTAGTACTTAACAATTTCTCATATTATGGATTCCAAAGTCTCGTTTCCAACCACAGCTCAATCATAGATTGGAATTTGGTAGCACTTAACAATTTCTCATATTATGGATTCCAAAGTCTCGTTTCCAACCACAGCTCAATCATAGATTGGAATTTGGTAGTACTTAACAATTTCTCATATTATGGATTCCAAAGTCTCGTTTCCAACCACAGCTCAATCATAGATTGGAATTTGGTAGCACTTAACAATTTCTCATATTATGGATTCCAAAGTCTCGTTTCCAACCACAGCTCAATCATAGATTGGAATTTGGTAGCACTTAACAATTTCTCATATTATGGATTCCAAAGTCTCGTTTCCAACCACAGCTCAATCATAGATTGGAATTTGGTAGCACTTAACAATTTCTCATATTATGGATTCCAAAGTCTCGTTTCCAACCACAGCTCAATCATAGTTTGGAATTTGGTAGCACTTAACAATTTCTCATATTATGGATTACAAAGTCTCGTTTCCAACCACAGCTCAATCATTGATTGGAATTTGGTAGCACTTAACAATTTCTCATATTATGGATTCCAAAGTCTCGTTTCCAACCACAGCTCAATCATAGATTGGAATTTGGTAGCACTTCCACATTTTCATCAATAACTATGAACTTCCAAATTACTATCTTCAATTTCAGAATTTGTTTGAAAGTTTGACATTTTCAAATTGATATTTGAAGGACTTCATATATTGACACTGTAATATGTTTGACTCTTAACAATTCACAAAAGAAGCAGAAATAATTGCTTATGAACTTATCAACCTCAGTGGTCTGCACTCCTTTGGTGTTTGGGCCTTGATGGTGTTTGTGTTAGAGCCATTTCTGTTTGAGTCGGGCCAACTTCCATGTCCTCGGGTGTCTCCTTGTCCTGGAGTGATTCTTTTCCCCCTGAGTTATGCTCATCCTCAGTCGCTTCCTTGCGAGAGAGCTCACTCACCGTGCTGTCACCCCTGTTGCCTTACTCCGCATTTTCAACTTCCTGTGACACAGGAAGTACAAATTTACATTTACAAAAACATTTTTGGATTTAGCACTTCCAGATTCACATCTATGACTCTATACTTCCACATTCCTGTCTAACATGTGAGAATTTGTAACTTGAAACTTTCAAATTGTGATTTAAAGAACATTTTGAATTTAGCACTTCCAGAATCTCATCTGAGTATACACCTTCCTGTCTAACATGTAAGAATTTGTAACTCAAAATTTTCAAATTGTGATTCAGAAAATAAAGGAAACAGAAATCATACCTTTGGACTTTCATTTTCAGCTGAGTGGTGTATATTTCAACATTGAACACAATTTGAACTTTGATACAAAGAGTCTTAGAACAAGATCAACAGTTTGCTGCATTGGAAATGTGGACGAACAGGGTTGGGCTGGGCTCATTGTGGTGAAGGATCATCCTTAGCAGTCTCCATGTCTCCCTGTCTTCGGTACAACGGTTTGTATGGTGGTGTTGGTGAATCAGGCCTCCTGACTTCCTCTTGCTTGGGTTGCTCTTTGCCCGTGGCTGGTTCTTTGCCCTTGGCCTTCAGGTCTTCCTCAGTCACTTCCTTGCCCCCATGTGTTGGCTCCTTTGCCACTGGCTTCCCTTCAGCCATGGTGCTGTCTGTCTGCGTTGCTTGAGAAGAGGGGATATCTTTATCCTGTCAAAAAGACAACAGTAATGGACTTACTGAATCACTACATACAAAGGATAGATAATTATATTTTGTGAAGCCAAAATACAACAGAATGAAACTACTAAGCTCCGTCCGAGTTTGAAATTTGGAAAAACTTTCAAATTCTCATGTAATATAATCTCTTCCAAAATCTCATCTATAGACCTTGTTCAGTCAGAGATTGGAATTTGGTACCGCTTCCAATTTCTCATCCTTCATCGCTTCCAATGTCTCGTCTGTGGAACAAGCTCAATCATAGATTGGAATTTGGTAGCAATTCCAATTTCTCATATGATGGCTCCGAAACTGTCCTTTATGACCACAGCTCAATCATAGATTGCAATTTGGTAGCACTTCCACATTTTCATAAACAACTATGAACCTCCAAATTCCTGTCTGAAAATGTCAAACTTTTGAAATATAAAATTGTGCCTAAAGGACTTCATATATTGACACTGTAATTATATTTGACTCTTAAAAATTCACAAAAGAAACAGAAAACATTGCTTGTGAACTTTTGTATATCACTATGCAAAATATATCACATATATCACTACATTTTCACCCGCTACATACAAAGGATTGATAATTATATTTTGTGAAGCCAAAATACGACAGAATGAAATCTACATTTTAGACAATGCAATTACTAGGTGAACTGAAGGACCAACTAACAGGCTTTAACTGGTTTAGCATATTAAAAATAGAGATTTTAGAGAGCCTTCTCACCACGCGGTCACTGCTGCTCTTTACTGTTTTCCCCCCACTTCTGGTGACACAGGAAATCCAATTTTAGAATCTAATGACTTCCACATCTCAATCTGTGATGTTGGGGCGGTGTGTGGCGCAGTGGGTAGAGCGGCCGCCCCATATAGAGGCTACAGTCCTCACTGCAGGCAGCCCCGGATTGAATCCCGCGTCGGGCAGACCTTTCCTGCATGTCATTCCCTCTCTCTCTGCCTCCCCCTTTCCTGTCTATCTCTACTGTGTGCTGTCAAATAAAGGCAAAAAGCCAAAAAAAGTGATGTGCACTGTAATAGATGTAAATTTGGACTACAAAGCTACGGTTTCAAATATCAATCTAGATCACACATTTTCACCCACAACATTTAAGCGATGCAAAACTATATCTTGCACAGTCAAAATTCCATTCAGTGACTTATTGTAGACTGTGCTACTGTACAGTTAAATGAGCAAAGGTTTTAACAGGTTAAGCTTGAAAATTAAAAAAAATAGAGAGCTCACTCACCATGCAGTCACCCCTGCTGCCTTACTGTGCATTTTCTACTCTCTGTGACACAGGAAGTCCAAATTTACATTTACAAAAACATTTTTGGATTTAGCACTTCCAGATTCTTATCTATGACTATGAACCTCCACATTCCTGTCCACCCGCGACATATAAGCAATACATCACTATATTTTACAGGGTCAAAATTCCATTTAGCGATTTATATATTGTAGACGATGCTACTCCACAGTGATATGAGAAAACTGCAAAACAAGTTTTGACAGAAAAACACAGAGAGCTCACTCACCGTGCTGTCACCCCTGCTGGCTTACTCTGCGTTTTCTACTTCCTGTGACACAGGAAGTCCAAATTTACATTTACAAAAACATTTTTGGATTTAGCACTTCCAGATTCTCATCTGTGACTATATACTTTTATACTATATATTTTTGAAGGCCAACTCCGTCAGACTCAGGCCCCCTGAAATATATTCACAAAAAAATGTGTGTAAACAAATATTTTGGAACCTGTAGATCCATGGGAACGTCATCAGAAGCTCACTTCCAACTTCCAGATTCTCATCTTTGAGCACTGCCAGAGTTTTATCTATAGTGCAAGTTTATTCATAGTTTGGACATTCTAAGACTTACAAATTCGTATCTATAACCAATTTCATAGATACAAATTTAGATTTTTTTTTCTTTTCATGAATGACACAAAGTACATACAAACATATCCTTTATTGAACAATTGTATAAACATGATGGTAACAACACATCTATGGAACTTGGGATTGCAAGTCATTCAAATTTATTGCCATCCTTGCCAGGGGAGCATCTATGTAAACAAGTGGGAGATGTCCCTAGAGAAGAATGTAGGACTGTTTTCAGGGAAGGCTGCCTGATTGCACTCAGAGATCTCCCCAGGTGAGAGCACTGGAGCACACCCAGGACTCTTCCCAGGTGAAGGTGCAGGGTCAAGCCTAGGACTCTTACCAGGTGAAGGTACAGGGTCAAGCCTAGGACTCTTCCCAGGGGAGGGCACTAGGGTATGCCTGTGACTCTTCCTAGTAGAGAGTGCTGGTTTATATTTAGGGCCCTTTCTAGGTGAAGGTGCTGGGGCATGCCTGGGACTCTTCCCAGGGCAGAGTGCTGGTTCACATACAGGGCTTGACTCAATGGAAGTTTCCCATTGGAAGTTTTCCTTAGGGAGGGGTGATGACATGAACCTAGTGGAGCTGTCCCTTGGCAGATGTGCTGGCAAACCCAGTGGAGCTGTCCCTTGGCAGGTGTGCTGGCAAGTACCAAGTGGAGCTGTCCCTTGGCAGGTGTGCTGGCATGTACCCAGTGGAGCTGTCGCTATTGAGGGGTGCTGGCATATACCCAGTGGAGTTGTCCCTATGGAGGGGTTCTGGCATGTACCCAGTGGAGCTGTCCCTATGGAGGGGTGCTGGCATGTACCCAGTGGAGTTGTCCCTATGGAGGGGTGCTGGCATGTACCCAGTGGAGCTGTCCCTTGGCAGATGTGCTGGCATGTACCCAGTGGAGCTGTCGCTATTGAGGGGTGCTGGCATATACCCAGTGGAGTTGTCCCTATGGAGGGGTTCTGGCATGTACCCAGTGGAGCTGTCCCTATGGAGGGGTGCTGGCATATACCCAGTGGAGTTGTCCCTATGGAGGGGTTCTGGCATGTACCCAGTGGAGCTGTCCCTATGGAGGGGTGCTGGCAAGTACCCAGTGGAGTTGTCCCTATGGAGGGCTGCTGGCATGTACCCAGTGGAGTTGTCCCTATGGAGGGGTGCTGGCATGTACCCAGTGGAGTTGTCCCTATGGAGAGGTGCTGGCATGCAACCAGTGGAGCTGTCCATAGGGAGGCGTGCTGGCATGTACCCATGGGAGATGTCCCTGGAGAAGGTGTTGGTGATGTTGGCACTTACTAGGGTTTGGTTCCACTTGGTGTAATAGAGCAGGAACAGAGTTAATGACAGATACCAGTGCCTTTAGGGGCCCACCAGGCTAAATTTAATTCAACTGACCTTGAGCTCATCTCAGCCCTGACTGCTTCCATGTGTCTAGGATTATCCCCTGCCAGTGGTCCTGGCATGTAATGGAGGATCTCATCCAGTGAAGCCTCTGGTATGCAGTAAGGAGCCTGCTGGACCAGCCCCCCTGGGATACAAGTGCTCTGGTCATCTTGGGCTGCTTGAATGCTGCCACTGCCCAGCTTGGCCGGAGGTGCTGGATTCCTTTCAGCCTGTGTTATAGAAGCCAAAAATGGACACAAGTTTTTAATTTGGAACTGTAGGTTTTCATTCCAACTTTCAGTCTTTATCATTACCTGCTATATGTTCCATAGTGTATTTAATTTTTAATATGTAATAGATTGACATTTGGAGTTGAAAACCATGGTTCCAAATATCAATTTCCACATCCTAATCTATTTGTGATGTGTAATAGACAGACATTTGGAATTTAAAACCACAGTTCCAAATATCCATATCACAACATGTTCAACTGCAGGAGAAAAGTGACATATAACTATATCCTATATGATCAGAAATCCATATAACAACCTATAAATGTATAGACAGTGATATTACACAGTTACATTTTGAAAACTAGACAGGTTTCAACCAGTTTAGCATATCAAAAATCAACATTCTAGAGAGCTCATTTAACTGTTCTGTTCACCTGCAACAGGAAAGTGACATATAACTACATCCTATATGTTCAGAAATCCTTAAACCACCTATATATTTATAGACGGTGATAATATACAATCAAATTCATAAACTACACATGGATTTCAACAGTTTAAACATATCAAAAATCTAGATTTTTGAGAGCTCACTTACCATGCGGTCACTGCTGCTGCCTTATCACCCTACTTCCTGTTACACCGGAAGTTCAACTCCCAAGTTTACAGAGTTCCAAATTTAAATATATTCTTCATATCTAATGGATTGAAATTTGGACTTTAATACTACAGTTCCAAATATCAAACTAGATCACAACATCCCCCCTCCCCCCCTTACATAAAAGCCGAGGGAGTTTCCCCTCCCCGCCTTACAAAAAAGGGGAGGGAGTTAATAAAAACTTTACAGACCTCACTCACCATGTGGCCCACACTGCTGGCTTCTTATCCACCTACTTCCCATCACACAGGAAGTCCAAATTTCCATCCACATACATGCATGATACAATAGATGGAAATCTGGATGTACATGTCTCTATTCTCTTCAAACCACCTATATATTTATAGACAGTGGTAATATACAATCAAATTCGTAAATTACACATGGATTTCAACAGGTTTAACATATCAAAAATCTAGATTTTTGAGAGCTCACTTACCATGCGGCCACTGCTGCTGCCTTATCACCCTACTTTCTGTTACACTGGAAGTTCAACTCCCAAGTTTACAGAGTTCCAAATTTAAATCCATTCTTCATATCTAATAGATTGAAATTTGGACTTTAATACTACAGTTCCAAATATCAACCTAGATCACAACACCCCCCCCCCCCCCCCCTCGTTTCCAACCACAGCTCAATCATTGATTGGAATTTGGTAGCACTTAACAATTTCTCATATTATGGATTCCAAAGTCTCGTTTCCAACCACAGCTCAATCATAGATTGGAATTTGGTAGCACTTCCACATTTTCATCAATAACTATGAACTTCCAAATTACTATCTTCAATTTCAGAATTTGTTTGAAAGTTTGACATTTTCAAATTGATATTTGAAGGACTTCATATATTGACACTGTAATATGTTTGACTCTTAACAATTCACAAAAGAAGCAGAAATAATTGCTTATGAACTTATCAACCTCAGTGGTCTGCACTCCTTTGGTGTTTGGGCCTTGATGGTGTTTGTGTTAGAGCCATTTCTGTTTGAGTCGGGCCAACTTCCATGTCCTCGGGTGTCTCCTTGTCCTGGAGTGATTCTTTTCCCCCTGAGTTATGCTCATCCTCAGTCGCTTCCTTGCGAGAGAGCTCACTCACCGTGCTGTCACCCCTGTTGCCTTACTCCGCATTTTCAACTTCCTGTGACACAGGAAGTACAAATTTACATTTACAAAAACATTTTTGGATTTAGCACTTCCAGATTCACATCTATGACTCTATACTTCCACATTCCTGTCTAACATGTGAGAATTTGTAACTTGAAACTTTCAAATTGTGATTTAAAGAACATTTTGAATTTAGCACTTCCAGAATCTCATCTGACTATACACCTTCCTGTCTAACATGTAAGAATTTGTAACTCAAAATTTTCAAATTGTGATTCAGAAAATAAAGGAAACAGAAATCATACCTTTGGACTTTCATTTTCAGCTGAGTGGTGTATATTTCAACATTGAACACAATTTGAACTTTGATACAAAGAGTCTTAGAACAAGATCAACAGTTTGCTGCATTGGAAATGTGGATGAACAGGGTTGGGCTGGGCTCATTGTGGTGAAGGATCATCCTTAGCAGTCTCCATGTCTCCCTGTCTTCGGTACAACGGTTTGTATGGTGGTGTTGGTGAATCAGGCCTCCTGACTTCCTCTTGCTTGGGTTGCTCTTTGCCCGTGGCTGGTTTTTTGCCCTTGGCCTTCAGGTCTTCCTCAGTCACTTCCTTGCCCCCATGTGTTGGCTCCTTTGCCACTGGCTTCCCTTCAGCCATGGTGCTGTCTGTCTGCGTTGCTTGAGAAGAGGGGATATCTTTATCCTGTCAAAAAGACAACAGTAATGGACTTACTGAATCACTACATACAAAGGATAGATAATTATATTTTGTGAAGCCAAAATACAACAGAATGAAACTACTAAGCTCCGTCCGAGTTTGAAATTTGGAAAAACTTTCAAATTCTCATGTAATATAATCTCTTCCAAAATCTCATCTATAGACCTTGTTCAGTCAGAGATTGGAATTTGGTACCGCTTCCAATTTCTCATCCTTCATCGCTTCCAATGTCTCGTCTGTGGAACAAGCTCAATCATAGATTGGAATTTGGTAGCAATTCCAATTTCTCATATGATGGCTCCGAAACTGTCCTTTATGACCACAGCTCAATCATAGATTGCAATTTGGTAGCACTTCCACATTTTCATAAACAACTATGAACCTCCAAATTCCTGTCTGAAAATGTCAAACTTTTGAAATATAAAATTGTGCCTAAAGGACTTCATATATTGACACTGTAATTATATTTGACTCTTAAAAATTCACAAAAGAAACAGAAAACATTGCTTGTGAACTTTTGTATATCACTATGCAAAATATATCACATATATCACTACATTTTCACCCGCTACATACAAAGGATTGATAATTATATTTTGTGAAGCCAAAATACGACAGAATGAAATCTACATTTTAGACAATGCAATTACTAGGTGAACTGAAGGACCAACTAACAGGCTTTAACTGGTTTAGCATATTAAAAATAGAGATTTTAGAGAGCCTTCTCACCACGCGGTCACTGCTGCTCTTTACTGTTTTCCCCCCACTTCTGGTGACACAGGAAATCCAATTTTAGAATCTAATGACTTCCACATCTCAATCTGTGATGTTGGGGCGGTGTGTGGCGCAGTGGGTAGAGCGGCCGCCCCATATAGAGGCTACAGTCCTCACTGCAGGCAGCCCCGGATTGAATCCCGCGTCGGGCAGACCTTTCCTGCATGTCATTCCCTCTCTCTCTGCCTCCCCCTTTCCTGTCTATCTCTACTGTGTGCTGTCAAATAAAGGCAAAAAGCCAAAAAAAGTGATGTGCACTGTAATAGATGTAAATTTGGACTACAAAGCTACGGTTTCAAATATCAATCTAGATCACACATTTTCACCCACAACATTTAAGCGATGCAAAACTATATCTTGCACAGTCAAAATTCCATTCAGTGACTTATTGTAGACTGTGCTACTGTACAGTTAAATGAGCAAAGGTTTTAACAGGTTAAGCTTGAAAATAAAAAAAATAGAGAGCTCACTCACCATGCAGTCACCCCTGCTGCCTTACTGTGCATTTTCTACTCTCTGTGACACAGGAAGTCCAAATTTACATTTACAAAAACATTTTTGGATTTAGCACTTCCAGATTCTTATCTATGACTATGAACCTCCACATTCCTGTCCACCCGCGACATATAAGCAATACATCACTATATTTTACAGGGTCAAAATTCCATTTAGCGATTTATATATTGTAGACGATGCTACTCCACAGTGATATGAGAAAACTGCAAAACAAGTTTTGACAGAAAAACACAGAGAGCTCACTCACCGTGCTGTCACCCCTGCTGGCTTACTCTGCGTTTTCTACTTCCTGTGACACAGGAAGTCCAAATTTACATTTACAAAAACATTTTTGGATTTAGCACTTCCAGATTCTCATCTGTGACTATATACTTTTATACTATATATTTTTGAAGGCCAACTCCGTCAGACTCAGGCCCCCCTGAAATATATTCACAAAAAAATGTGTGTAATCAAATATTTTGGAACCTGTAGATCCATGGGAACGTCATCAGAAGCTCACTTCCAACTTCCAGATTCTCATCTTTGAGCACTGCCAGAGTTTTATCTATAGTGCAAGTTTATTCATAGTTTGGACATTCTAAGACTTACAAATTCGTATCTATAACCAATTTCATAGATACAAATTTAGATTTTTTTTTCTTTTCATGAATGACACAAAGTACATACAAACATATCCTTTATTGAACAATTGTATAAACATGATGGTAACAACACATCTATGGAACTTGGGATTGCAAGTCATTCAAATTTATTGCCATCCTTGCCAGGGGAGCATCTATGTAAACAAGTGGGAGATGTCCCTAGAGAAGAATGTAGGACTGTTTTCAGGGAAGGCTGCCTGATTGCAGTCAGAGATCTCCCCAGGTGAGAGCACTGGAGCACACCCAGGACTCTTCCCAGGTGAAGGTGCAGGGTCAAGCCTAGGACTCTTACCAGGTGAAGGTACAGGGTCAAGCCTAGGACTCTTCCCAGGGGAGGGCACTAGGGTATGCCTGTGACTCTTCCTAGTAGAGAGTGCTGGTTTATATTTAGGGCCCTTTCTAGGTGAAGGTGCTGGGGCATGCCTGGGACTCTTCCCAGGGCAGAGTGCTGGTTCACATACAGGGCTTGACTCAATGGAAGTTTCCCATTGGAAGTTTTCCTTAGGGAGGGGTGATGACATGAACCTAGTGGAGCTGTCCCTTGGCAGATGTGCTGGTATGTACCCAGTGGAGCTGTCGCTATTGAGGGGTGTTGGCATGTCCCCAGAGGAGTTGTCACTATTGAGGGGTGCTGGCATGTACCCAGTGGAGCTGTCCCTTGGCAGATGTGCTGGCATGTACCCAGTGGAGCTGTCGCTATTGAGGGGTGCTGGCATATACCCAGTGGAGTTGTCCCTATGGAGGGGTTCTGGCATGTACCCAGTGGAGCTGTCCCTATGGAGGGGTGCTGGCAAGTACCCAGTGGAGTTGTCCCTATGGAGGGCTGCTGGCATGTACCCAGTGGAGTTGTCCCTATGGAGGGGTGCTGGCATGTACCCAGTGGAGTTGTCCCTATGGAGAGGTGCTGGCATGCAACCAGTGGAGCTGTCCATAGGGAGGCGTGCTGGCATGTACCCATGGGAGATGTCCCTGGAGAAGGTGTTGGTGATGTTGGCACTTACTAGGGTTTGGTTCCACTTGGTGTAATAGAGCAGGAACAGAGTTAATGACAGATACCAGTGCCTTTAGGGGCCCACCAGGCTAAATTTAATTCAACTGACCTTGAGCTCATCTCAGCCCTGACTGCTTCCATGTGTCTAGGATTATCCCCTGCCAGTGGTCCTGGCATGTAATGGAGGATCTCATCCAGTGAAGCCTCTGGTATGCAGTAAGGAGCCTGCTGGACCAGCCCCCCTGGGATACAAGTGCTCTGGTCATCTTGGGCTGCTTGAATGCTGCCACTGCCCAGCTTGGCCGGAGGTGCTGGATTCCTTTCAGCCTGTGTTATAGAAGCCAAAAATGGACACAAGTTTTTAATTTGGAACTGTAGGTTTTCATTCCAACTTTCAGTCTTTATCATTACCTGCTATATGTTCCATAGTGTATTTAATTTTTAATATGTAATAGATTGACATTTGGAGTTGAAAACCATGGTTCCAAATATCAATTTCCACATCCTAATCTATTTGTGATGTGTAATAGACAGACATTTGGAATTTAAAACCACAGTTCCAAATATCCATATCACAACATGTTCAACTGCAGGAGAAAAGTGACATATAACTATATCCTATATGATCAGAAATCCATATAACAACCTATAAATGTATAGACAGTGATATTACACAGTTACATTTTGAAAACTAGACAGGTTTCAACCAGTTTAGCATATCAAAAATCAACATTCTAGAGAGCTCATTTAACTGTTCTGTTCACCTGCAACAGGAAAGTGACATATAACTACATCCTATATGTTCAGAAATCCTTAAACCACCTATATATTTATAGACGGTGATAATATACAATCAAATTCATAAACTACACATGGATTTCAACAGTTTAAACATATCAAAAATCTAGATTTTTGAGAGCTCACTTACCATGCGGTCACTGCTGCTGCCTTATCACCCTACTTCCTGTTACACCGGAAGTTCAACTCCCAAGTTTACAGAGTTCCAAATTTAATTAAAGCCGCAAGCGGCTATGGCGGGCCCTCGCCTCACGCGACTCGGCGACCCACGCCACTCGGCGACCCAGGCCCCCGGACGTGGGCCGTCGCGTTCAATGTCGTCCCCGGAACACACCTGTGAAGTTTCGAGCAGATCAGACATAGTTTATGCAAAACATGTCATTTCCTGCGCACACAAGGGGGCGACTTGAGCGAGGCTGCGGCCGATCAAATGGAGGCGTAGAGGGCGGCCCTCTGACCACGTCTGGAAATGTAGAAGTGACTGCGATCAAGTTTGTGGACGTGGAAGGCAAACGTAATTGGATGGCGACCAAATGAGCTGGTGGCCAACTTTCTGGCCCTCTAGCGAGCACGCCGTTTGACGTAGAGGGAAGATTTTTACAACGCTTGACCAGCTTGGTTGCCTGATGATATGTAGCGAATATGAAGTGAATCGGCCAAAATCCCTAGGAGGACGGTGTTCACGCTGTATCGCCATTTTTGTTGCCGCCACAAGGGGGCCGTTAGTCGTATCTTCGTAGTGGTCATGAAATAGCATCAGCGACTTCTTCAGAATGTTGTACAGGTGAAATGACGTGAATTTGGTGAAGTACGTATTTTTAACAAATTTTCCGACGTTTCCTGTAACCACCGGGGGGCGCTATTAGCCACGAACAAAAGTAATATATGGGATTGTTGAGGCTGAGCTCCTCATCATGTCCATCAAGTTTGGAGCTGCTGCGATCAAATCTGTAGGCGTGGTACCATTTCAAACGTCTTAGCTGAAGTGCTAAACTTGGCCGTGCCACAGCGGCCACGCCCTTTGACGTGCACACGTGCAGAGCACAAGATAAGCTCACGTAGGACAGGAGATGTTCTTAACCAAATTTGAAGCAAATCGGGTGAAGTCCCTCGGAGGAGTTCGTTTTGCGTCCAAGAAATGCTAACCAAAATGGCCGACTTCCTGTTGGGTTAAGGGCGTGGCTGCAATTCAAGTTTTTGTATGTTTGGGTATGATACATGTGTACGTCGAGTTTCGTATGTGTACGACAAAGTAAGCGAAATTTGTCTATGGGGAATATCAGAAAATCTTCAAGGGGGCGCTATAGAGGCCTTTTGCCACGCTTATGGGAAACAACACTATCAACTGAAAGAGCTCATCATGCTTGTCCTGTGGATGAAATTTCGTGAGGTCACGACTTCGTTAAAGCCACGAAAAAGGCAAACGTAATTGGACGGCGAAAAGGCGCCAGTCGCCGCGGCGCCACACAGACACCGTTTGACATAGCTTCGCGGCGTTCATAATGTAGCTTCAGCAACTGGTTCTGCATGTATTAGAAGTGGAACGAAGTTGATGGGGGCATTTATGGATTTTTAATGAATTTTAACGTACTTCCTGTTACCACCGGGGGGCGCTATGAGCATAGCAGGAAGTCGATACATCAAAACGTTCGGGGAAGAGCCAACGTCATGTCCCTTGAGTTTCAAGTGGCTACGAAGAAGTATGTGTGCGTGAAACTCAAACGTGTTTTAAATTGGGAAGATACACCTTCGCGGCGCCGGCACATGGACGCCGTTGCTCATAGGGTCACAGCGTTCATCATGTAGCTTCAGCATCCGGGTCTGCATGTAGTAGAAGTGAAATGAAAGCGAATTGGTCAAGTTCGTATTTTTAACGAGTTTTTGTACGTTTTCGGTGACCACCGGGGGGCGCTATGAGCAACGTAGGCAAACGATGTGTCGAATCATTCGGCGACACGCCTTCATCATATGGCCAAAGTTTGAAGCGTCTACGATCAA
>CM064903.1:36974507-37057507 GCA_030347415.2 Decapterus maruadsi | reverse complement strand
GTGTGCACGTGAGAGAGAGAGAGAGAGAGAGAGAGAGAGAGAGAGAGAGAGAGAGAGAGAGAGAGACAGTGCGCCGTGTTTGTATGGGATAGGCTACAATACAGAGGCTCGCCTGACACCAATATAAACAAAAACAAAGGACTTGTATGTAAAAATCCGATGTTCAGCAGCAGGGAACAGCAACCACAAATTATAAAATATCATTTTATTGTCATTGCAACAATTTTTCAACTTTGGCCACCAGGCCCCAGACGCTCAGCTGCAGGCTTCTGTGTCGGAATAGCGGTACCAAAAAGTGTCGGATTACCGGTATGTCTAGATAGAGGGATGTCGGAATAGTGGCATGTCTAAATAGAAACATGTCGGGATAGCGGGATGTCTGAATAGCGAGCGGACCCCGACAGATCCAATATCAGTGGCTTTTGAATCGTGAGCAGGCTGACGTACAATCCGTGCGCCTGCATTGTCCAATGCGAAAAAAAAATACAACACTTTCATCCCGGATTTACTCAAAAATAGAATTTTGCACAAAGTTTGGCCTACATCGTCTCTTAGATGAGTTTTTACACTAATTTTATGACCCAGAGTGGGCTCAAATTCAGTTTTATTTTCTGTACACCTTTAAAGCTTTCAGGCAACGTTATCACGCCTAAAAATATGATATTACGATATACGATGTTAATAATCACGTGAAATATGTTATTTTCTCTTGTGTATTCATAATTGCTCTTTAACCAAGCAAAAATACGTTTTATCCGATTACTCGATTAATCGATGGAATTTTCAGTAGAATACTCGATTACTAAAATATTCGATAGCTGCAGCCCTAGTTTGGAGAGTACAAATTTTGCAGTAGTTCAACAGTGGGTATTTTGGGGTTATTCCATCCATCTGATTTATCACCTGTATCTCTGCCAATCTGATTAATATTAATTTCTGCTGCCATGTTTAGTTGTTGTTCCCAGACAATATTTCTACTGGCACACAATGGTAGATCCAAATATTACATTTATCACAAGGCATCACACACCTTTACAAAACTCATCAAATACTTGACATGGTAGATTATTGCTGGGACACCCATTCTTTACATGGCCAACCTAAGACTAGGGAATTCCAATGTCTCTCTTAGTCTGATTTGGAACATAAGATCTTGGCTGAAGGATGTTAGTCTTTTCCAGGTTGCGCCTCAGAGTTGCTAACGACCATCGTCAGCTACAAGAAACCATCCCCCACACTGCCGACAGTCAAGGACTGACACAAGTCGTCTGGCACAGATTTAAAACCCATTCACTCACTTCTCAGAAGCCAGTTCCACATTTAGGCCCCGTCCAGACGAATACGTTTTTTTCGAATCCGGATAAATACTTTATCGGATCGGCCTCGCGTCCACACGAATCCGGCGTTTTCAGGGGGTGAAAACGGTATTTTTTGAAAACGGGTCCCAGAGTGGGAAAATTTGAAAACGCCGCCCCAGCGTTTTCGTCTGGACGGCCAATACGGCTTTTTTCTGAAATGATGATGTCATGCCCCCCGCCGCTCTACCTGTAACCTGACACAGACACACACACACACACAGCTGCAGCAGCTGCACAACAGCCTATATGGACGTAACAACAACGGCCGACTGCCGTCGGGTCGCTCAGACACTGCGGCTGAATCGCGCCTGTTTAATCATCACTGATCGTCATATTTACTCTGACACGACTCCCTGTCAACATTTAATCCATGTTTGAGTTTGAATACAGCGGGGGACTTCTTCTATTGAATTACAGCGGGGACTTCCCGTCTTCTTCTCTGTGTTGCAGCGTTACAGCGCCACACACACTCCACCCGCTCCACACACGCCTGCAGTATGTACTACAGCGTTTTGGGTCGTTTTCACTGGATCCATGTGGACGCAGGTATTTCTGAAAACGATGCCGTGTTTACGGAGATTTTTTTCAAAACGATTAAGAAAAAGACCGGATTCGGTGAAGCCGCGTATTCGTCTGGACGGGGCCTTAGAGTGGAGAGTATAGGTAGAGTTAGGATCTGTGAAATACAAGTGTTGATGACTTCACTACTTCAATGGAGAGGACTGTTTTTGTGTCCACATCATAGACTGAAGTCTAGGGGTGGGAATCGAGAACCGGTTCCTCTTCAGAACTGGTTGCCACTTGATCATTTCCTTGGGATCGTGTGCGGGCCTGCTTAATGATTCTGCTAACCGATTTTGCTTTTTTTCCTTTGTAAATGAGCATGTTTCTGACCCAAACAACACATTTTGTTTTCGGGTCAGAACAAGCAAACACGGCATCAGGACAGAAGCTCTCTAAAGTGTCGGGGTGGATGTGATGTGACAAAAAACATTCAGATTTATAAAACACTGTGTATACACACTTGCAAGTGCCTACAAGGTATATACATAGATAGTAAGGAATATAGCTTTTATATATTAGCTGGGTACTGAAACATTTAAAAAATCATTAGGAAGCAACCAAAATGTGTAACAAATTAATTACTGAATCAGAATGACATTCTACTATTTGTAGATTTATTGTGTGCTTTCCACTTAATGTAAACTCGCTAGTCCTTTGTAACAATACTTTTTGACAAGCTTCAATTATACTTCCACACCAATTTGATGTATAAACATTAGTGGTGTAACGGTACATGTATTCGTATTGAACCGATTCGGTACAGGGCGTTCGGTTCGGCACAGCGTTGAGATTCGGTACAGAAGTTGTCTGTGTTTACAGTCTGCCTGCAGCTACACGTGCCGCCCGATGGTGGCTATCGCTAATGCTACTGCTAATGTTAATGCTACCGCTAGCGAGTAAACAGACTTGAAGAGCCTTCCTGCTTGTAGGAAGAGTGGAGGTGAGGGCTGTGGCTCCTCTCTCCCCTCTATCTGTCTACCTGTCCCTCCGTCCGTCCACCCGCCCGTCTCTCTCTCTCTGTCTGGCTGTGTCCATGAGCTCCCGGCACCTGTGGATCTGCTGCTGCAGATGCGGTAACAGCAGGCCACTACGCACTGTGCCATTGTGATGATCCGCGTTATTCATTCATTCATTTATTTTTTTTGCGGCCGAACGGTTGCATCGTCAGGCAGCTGTTGTGGCATTTGCCCACATTGCCCTATGGTCAGTCCGTTCACATGTAAAAAAAAAAAAAAAAAAATGTGTGAGAATTTTTTCTAATTCACATTTTATGTTAATTTGAGAATAATGCATTGAACTTATTAGGCAGCACTTTACAACAGTACATTTTTTTTCATATTTTGTATAATGGTTTAAGTAGCTTTATATTTTATTCATGCAGTTAAGTTTAATAAGTTTAAGTTTATTTGTATCAGGGACAATGCACATAACATTAGTAGGTGAGTAAAAGAATTACATTTGACTAAAACATACATTTGGTTTAGAAAAATCCTAATAAACAATAAGCAAAATTATGTTTTGCATTTGGTTCTCTTACTGTACCGAAAATGAACCGAACCGAGACCTCAAAACCGAGGTACGTACCGAACCGTGACTTTTGTGTACCGTTACACCCCTAATAAACATGTATGACTGTGTGATACAGTGTGTAATATTCAGAACCCCCCCCACAAATAAAGCTTTAGTTTGCATATTTTTGCCCACGACAAAAACGAAGACAGGTATTCATGAACTCAAGTAGAGCTAATACTTTGGTGAGTAGAAATTTGGGTTGCAATATACACTGCCCGTCCAAAAAAAAAAAGTCACACACTTTATATCTGTGGTCACATTGGACCACATTTCTTCTTTGAAGATGATGGTTCCCCACTATCCTTCCAGTTTTAAATTATGTGTTTGACAGTTCTTAAAGCAATGTTAGTCTCAGAAATCTCTTTAGATAGTTTTATTTGCTTGATGAACGTCAATAATTTGACCCTTGTGAAACAGAATAACATCTTCTCTACCACAGGATGCGTTTTCTGACATGGTTGTTTAGGAAATGAGACTGCATCAGTTAGGGTTAAATAAGTTGAATCATAGCTAAAACATAATCATACATGCAGTAATTGGAGGCTCTGACCTATTAAATGGTGACTTTTTTTCGGACAGACAGTGTAGTTCAAAAGTGGTCTTTTTGGGGTTATTCCATCAACTAGCAGACTTATCTCCTTATTCTTTGTGAAGTTAATCAATCCTCTAGGATGATAGTACAGTATTGCTTTCCTGATTGTATTCCCACATTTCAAAAAGTTAACGTCAACATTTCCACTTTGCTAAAAGAAATAACACTACAGATTAGATTGTATTTAGATTAGACCATTTTCTTCTGCCATTCAATTATCTTATTTCTTCTTTATTCACCCATGC
This sequence comes from Decapterus maruadsi, assembly GCA_030347415.2. Taxonomy (NCBI): domain Eukaryota; kingdom Metazoa; phylum Chordata; class Actinopteri; order Carangiformes; family Carangidae; genus Decapterus; species Decapterus maruadsi. The sequence continues at coordinate 37,053,176 of CM064903.1, read as the reverse complement.
TGGAGTGTGTATGTCACTCCGTGCTAACTCAGTGGGAACTTGTGTCATTTTGTACCAGCCAACGGTGGACCCCTGTCATTTCATACAAACCAAGAGTGGACATTTTCTTCTGTGAGGCAAAACAATAAGTAAAATGCATTCCTATTAATATAGATTTAGGATGCAAGTACATTCAAATTGATTGAAACCATGCGCTTTTAAAAAGTAGAAGTCTGTGGCCCTCATAGAGCGTCATCTACAGTAGGCTGTATGGGATATTAGGTGACCACAGAATAACACTTTGTGGCTCTAGGCCATCACACCATGTTGAATCCTGAGTTGAGTTATTTAAAGTAGTTTTCTCATGACAAGAATGCAGTCAAGGAGTGAAACTGCAGTAGATCAGAAAACTTGATAGACTGTAGAAAAATGTGCTGCAGTAGTTTGTCATATTACGTGATCAGGTTAATCCATCCTCTAGAAGAATTATCCCTTGTATCTCAGACAAGCTGATGACCCCTCAGCTCCTCCTTTATTTTCCCATACATGTTTTATTGTTGATCCATAAATGTCAATAACTGAAATATTCCCTTAAGTATCATGATAGGTTGCCATTGAGTTTTCACAGTGCACTCCATGTTAACAAAAAACTACAAGGACAACTTTACCAGTGCTACTTTATGTGTGTTTGCGAGTTTGTGTTGTGTATTAATAATTACAAATGTTTGTTAATTTTGATTAAAATGTATCTTAAAACGTATACATTTATCTAATTTCTGCTTATCCACCCATGCTGGAGTGTGTATGTCGCTCCGTGCTATCTCAGTGGGAACCTGTGTCATTATGTACCAGCCAACAGTGGACCCCTGTCATTCCATATGGACCAAGTGTGGACCTTTTACTGTAATGTAAAACAGTAAATAAAATACATCCTTATGAATACAGATTCATGATGCAAGTACATTAAAATGACGTAAAACCCTTAGTTTTAATTCAAGTATTTTTCCTAGAACAACAATGCAGTCAAGGAAAATAAAGACTGTAGAGATGTGTGTTGCAGTAGTACACCGTACATTTAAAAATAATTACAACATTATTGGTGCTACTTTATTAGAAATGTTTGTGTTAAGTTTTGATGAAAAAAATCTCTTAAAAACTATCACTTTTGCTTATTTCTTTCTTATTCATACATGATGGAGTGTATATGTCACTCCATGCTAACTAAGTGGGAACTTGTGTCATTGTGCACCAACCAACAGTGGGCCCCTGTCACTCCATATAAACCAAGTGTGGACCTTTTTATACAATGTAAATCAACTAAGTGTCACGATAGATTGCCCATGAGTTTTCACAGCACACCCCATGTTTAAAAAACAAAACAAAACACAATCACAACTTTACCAGTGCTACTTTACTGTAAGTGTGTTTTGTGTGGATTAGTAGTAATTAACAGTATGAATAGTAATAGTTACAAATGTTTGAGTTAAATTTAGATTAGATTCAAAATTAAAATTTAGCAATTTATCTAATTTCTGCTTATTCACCCATGCGAATAACCTTGATATTAGTGCATGCAGCCATGTTACTTCTGATTTGCATGTAGTTCAATAAGAATAATTTACTCTTAAATGTGGCCATTATTATTTATATATATGTTTTTATATAAAACTTCTATTACAGAGACTTTGAAATAAGTAATGGTAACTCTAAAGTTATATTATGCATTTTTAAAAGAAACTGAGAAAGTCATTGTTGTAAACAGACTCATTAGGTCAATGAATGGGTCATTAGGTCAATGAATGGGTACAGACAGCTCCAATGCAGTATGTGGAGGTCCCCTCTTTGATAGGTAAATGTCGCTCAGAGCTCTAAGTCCCCTCTTGGCAGTATCTTTAAAAATGATTAAAAGTCACATTTTCAGCAATACCGATGGTAAAACACCTCAAAAGTGAATTTTATATTCCATTTTTGTTTTTTCAACATAGCGTAAACGAAATACCCCTCTTAGCAGGTTTGAGCGACAGGTCCACTGTTACCCCTATTGGTGTGTATGTGTGTGTGTGTGTGTGTGTGTGTGTGTGTGTGTGTGTGTGTGTGTGTGTGTGTGTGTGTGTGTAGGTGTGTGTGTGTAGGTGTGTGTGTGGGTGTGTGTGCGTGCGTGCGTGTGCGTGTGTGTGCATGCCGAGCTATGATGAACGGAACGATATTGCGTTGATAAGAGGGAAAAAAAAAGCAGAATCTTTGTGGTTCTGTGCCAATACATCCATGTTCTGTGCAGAGCGATAGATTAAACTGCTCTGGTTCTGTGTCGCCGCGCCAGGTCTACAGTATGAATGGGAAACATCTAGGCCACGTCTGCCTGGTCATAACCTTTTTAATAAACTGAATATTAACTAGCTAACATTTTGCAGCACCGGCAACCTAACAAAACAATGTTTAGTTCCAACAATAAGAGCTAAATGTTTACCACAGAAATTCATTCATTTATTTTTCATTCAGGGACTCACCTCAGGCTCACCGTGACTTCTTTCTAGGATCTCCGTTTCGCGGACTTTCTGCTCCCTTGCTGCCTTTCGTCAATTCGAAAATGATGCATTCAAAGAGACTCGTAATTTGGAAAACTCCAACTTGAAGCGGAAAAAACATAACGGAAAGTAGAGTTTGAATAAAGATACGATCCTGTAGACTTAATAGGGTTGACTTAATTAAAAAAAAAACAAAAAAAAACAAAAAAAACATTGCGTGTTCGTTTATTCCAAGGGAGGACAAACAACGACGTTCCGGTTTATTAAATTGGATCATCAAAGGAATCAGATACAAAAAACTCTCTTGTTCAGGAAATCGCAGTCTGCAAGCAGTTAGCTGCAACCACCATCCCAAGAGAGCCAGAATTATCTGTCTTCTGTCTAAAACAAAGATGTTACATTAATTCTTAATACTTCGCACTATGTGTGTGTAATTAATTCTTATTGGTCAAAAACAGGTGTGGCTGTGGTTTAGACTTAGCCCTCCCTTTGTTGGTGCCCTCTGGCTCGCACAGGTTGGTCCCATCTCTCCAGCACACCAACCTCTGGGCCTGACACACAACAAAGTCCTCCCTACACTGACATAACTTCCATCCCAGGTGTCTGAGGGGTCAGGGCAGATAATAAAGATCCTTAAAACTCTTCTTTACAATGGTTCATTCAGCAGAGCTCACAGGCGTCTCATCCTCCCTTCCTTCGGCCTTGGAGATATTTTGCTTTCACTGTGGCTCTGTGTGCCCTCAGGTTACCTCTGAATGATCAAACAGGTTACTGGTATTTATTGCATTATGAATCAGGCATAACACAAATCTATAGGCCTATGGTTTGCTTACAAGTTAAGTTGTCTTTAAACTCAATAGGTTAGTCAAAGACACAAATAGTTAAAACATGAGACTTACTACAACTTACATAAAGACAAGAGTTTCACATCATTTATGATTAACTTAAGTGCTCAATCTAATAAAACAATCATCAGTGAGATATATTCAGTGTTAATGTCAAAGTGGAGAATGTTCATGTTCAGTGTTAGTTCTAATGAGGTGTCTGTGCAGTCTCCAGTGTAGAGACACAGGCTCAGCTATATCAGTCAGTCAGTGAGAAAATGGTGCTCTGTTTTATTTGTTAGTTAGTAAGGCACAATATCAAACTCAGTTAATAAATGGCAAACATGTCAGTGTTAAGAGAATTTTCACCCTAACAGACAAGAAGATTTGCTTTGAGTCAGATTAGAGCAACACTCAGCTAGTCCCTAAAGTCAGTAGATAGGTACAGCATTAAAATGATTGAAATCGAGTGATGACCATAATATTTTAATATACTAGTAAAAGCAGGGAACAAGAGCACCAAATCATGAAGTGCAAAACTGCACAGCTTTTACTTTTATCATACATTCAAACAATACAAAGGCCTACACGGATCAACTATAACCACGCTCATAATAACCAGACACATATGTGCAAACTCGCTTACTGTAACCAGCGCTGACAAGCATAATTTGTACATAGAAGTTCTGTGGGAAGGACAACTTGTCCGTCAATATTACTTTTATCAGCAAATAAAATTCATCACAGTCAGCATATTATAGCACTAACATCTTTTGGCCAAAAGTGGCCAAAATGTGTTTCAGCTAAAGTGGGCCACGTGTGCTGAACCATATTTGGGCCACTTTAGGCTCACATCCAGATTAGCCGATGCTAACTTGCCGTCTTTCAGCCAAAAGTGGCCCAAATGTGTCTCAGCAAAGGTGGGCCACATGCGTTTTCTTACATGTGGGCCACTTTAGGCTCACATCCATATTAGTCGATGCCAACTTGCCGTCTTTTGGCCAAAAGTGGCCCGAATGTGGTTCAGCAAAGGTGGGCCAAGTGTGTTGAACCATATTTGGGCCACTTTAGGCTCACATCCATATTGATCGATGCTAACTTGCCGTCTTTTAGCCAAAAGTGGCCCGAATGTGGTTCAGCAAAGGTGGGCCACGTGTGCTGAACCATATTTGGGCCACTTTAGGCTCACATCCAGATTAGCCGATGCTAACTTGCCGTCTTTCAGCCAAAAGTGGCCCAAATGTGTCTCAGCAAAGGTGGGCCACATGCGTTTTCTTACATGTGGGCCACTTTAGGCTCACATCCATATTAGTCGATGCCAACTTGCCGTCTTTTGGCCAAAAGTGGCCCGAATGTGGTTCAGCAAAGGTGGGCCAAGTGTGCTGAACCATATTTGGGCCACTTTAGGCTCACATCCATATTAGTCGATGCCAACTTGCCGTCTTTTGGCCAAAAGTGGCCCGAATGTGGTTCAGCAAAGGTGGGCCAAGTGTGTTGAACCATATTTGGGCCACTTTAGGCTCACATCCATATTGATCGATGCTAACTTGCCGTCTTTTAGCCAAAAGTGGCCCGAATGTGGTTCAGCAAAGGTGGGCCACGTGTGTTGAACCATATTTGGGCCACTTTAGGCTCACATCCATATTGATTGATGCTAACTTGCCGTCTTTTAGCCAAAAGTGGCCCGAATGTGGTTCAGCAAAGGTGGGCCAAGTGTGTTGAACCATATTTGGGCCACTTTAGGCTCACATCCATATTGATTGATGCTAACTTGCCGTCTTTCAGCCAAAAGTGGCCCAAATGTGTCTCAGCAAAGGTGGGCCACGTGTGCTGAACCATATTTGGGCCACTTTAGGCTCACATCCTGATTAGTCGATGCTAACTTGCCGTCTTTTGGCCAAAAGTGGCCCGAATGTGTTTCAGCAAAGGTGGGCCACGTACATTTTCTCACATGTGGGCCACTTTAGGCTCACATCCATATTAGTCGATGCTAACTTGCCGTCTGTTGGCCAAAAGTGGCCCGAATGTGTGTCAGCAAAGGTGGGCCACGTACATTTTCTCACATGTGGGCCACTTTAGGCTCACATCCATATTAGTCGATGCTAACTTGTCGTCTTTCAGCCAAAAGTGGCCCAAATGTGTCTCAGCAAAGGTGGGCCACGTGTGCTGAACCATATTTGGGCCACTTTAGGCTCACATCCTGATTAGTCGATGCTAACTTGCCGTCTTTTGGCCAAAAGTGGCCCGAATGTGTTTCAGCAAAGGTGGGCCACGTACATTTTCTCACATGTGGGCCACATTAGGCTCACATCCATATTAGTCGATGCTAACTTGCCGTCTGTCGGCCAAAAGTGGCCCGAATGTGTTTCAGCAAAGGTGGGCCACGTATGCTGAACCATATTTGGGCCACTTTAGGCTCACATCTGTTTTGTGCGGGCCAGAAGAATGCCTACAGTGCCGGATTGTTGCCTGAAGTGGCCCACATCCGTATGCTATCTGGGTTGTGCGTTATGAAGAGAAGCCAGAGTCGGTAGAGCGCCTCTCCTCCCAGGCAGCCCAGGACCCTATCTGTGCCAGTCTCCGCCCTCGCGGTTGGCTTCTGGTTGCCTGCCGAGGGCCGAATCCCAGCTGCCGCCCCCGATCCCCCAGCCCTCCCCATGCTCTCACAGGCTCTGACCACCAGGGTCTCTGAGAAAAGAGCCTGGGCAGACTGGAAAAAAGGCAAGCCGGAAAAAGTCTGACGTTTGGCAGGCGGGCTGGGGAGGACGCACTTTGCTTGGAGCGGTTTTGCACAGCGGCAGCTGGTGAAAGCTGCCAGGCCACTTGAGGACCTTCCTTTGAGCCACGTGCCATCAGAAACTCTGTGTTTGGCCAGGGCTTGGTTTTCAACAAGGCGAGAGAAGGGTGCACCGTTCCCGGCGACACTGCAATGCCGGGTCGATGCGTGGAGTGAACGGAGCAAGCCCCTTTTTCAGCTCCCGGTGGCAAAAATCCGTTTAATATGTTGTCCTCGGGTAGAGGACATATCAGATATTAAACTGATAAGAACAGATACTACACTTGATCTTAGCCAAAAGGCCGAGAAGCGATGGGACCCAAGCGTCTGATTTCCGAGCACAGCTCTGGGGCCGGGCCGCACTCTTCGCGGTTCCCTGTCGGTGACGCAAAAGCCACACTGGCCGCATTATAGCCCCTCCGCCCAACCTCTCCACTGCGCAGCCCTCGCTGGCGTTTGACTTTTGACAAACTCAAAGGGCTCGGCCGTACGGCAGAGCCTCCCAAAAATAGCTTGAACTCGTTGGTGTTCCTCTCCACGGAAGTCTTTAGTAAAAGGCGAAAGACTTGTGCGTTATGAAGAGAAGCCAGAGTCGGTAGAGCGCCTCTCCTCCCAGGCAGCCCAGGACCCTATCTGTGCCAGTCTCCGCCCTCGCGGTTGGCTTCTGGTTGCCTGCCGAGGGCCGAATCCCAGCTGCCGCCCCGATCCCCCAGCCCTCCCCATGCTCTCACAGGCTCTGACCACCAGGGTCTCTGAGAAAAGAGCCTGGGCAGACTGGAAAAAAGGCAAGCCGGAAAAAGTCTGACGTTTGGCAGGCGGGCTGGGGAGGACGCACTTTGCTTGGAGCGGTTTTGCACAGCGGCAGCTGGTGAAAGCTGCCAGGCCACTTGAGGCCCTTCCTTTGAGCCACGTGCCATCAGAAACTCTGTGTTTGGCCAGGGCTTGGTTTTCAACAAGGCGAGAGAAGGGTGCACCGTTCCCGGCGACACTGCAATGCCGGGTCGATGCGTGGAGTGAACGGAGCAAGCCCCTTTTTCAGCTCCCGGTGGCAAAAATCCGTTTAATATGTTGTCCTCGGGTAGAGGACATATCAGATATTAAACTGATAAGAACAGATACTACACTTGATCTTAGCCAAAAGGCCGAGAAGCGATGGGACCCAAGCGTCTGATTTCCGAGCACAGCTCTGGGGCCGGGCCGCACTCTTCGCAGTTCCCTGTCGGTGACGCAAAAGCCACACTGGCCGCATTATAGCCCCTCCGCCCAACCTCTCCACTGCGCAGCCCTCGCTGGCGTTTGACTTTTGACAAACTCAAAGGGCTCGGCCGTACGGCAGAGCCTCCCAAAAATAGCTTGAACTCGTTGGTGTTCCTCTCCACGGAAGTCTTTAGTAAAAGGCGAAAGACTTGTGCGTTATGAAGAGAAGCCAGAGTCGGTAGAGCGCCTCTCCTCCCAGGCAGCCCAGGACCCTATCTGTGCCAGTCTCCGCCCTCGCGGTTGGCTTCTGGTTGCCTGCCGAGGGCCGAATCCCAGCTGCCGCCCCCGATCCCCCAGCCCTCCCCATGCTCTCACAGGCTCTGACCACCAGGGTCTCTGAGAAAAGAGCCTGGGCAGACTGGAAAAAAGGCAAGCCGGAAAAAGTCTGACGTTTGGCAGGCGGGCTGGGGAGGACGCACTTTGCTTGGAGCGGTTTTGCACAGCGGCAGCTGGTGAAAGCTGCCAGGCCACTTGAGGCCCTTCCTTTGAGCCACGTGCCATCAGAAACTCTGTGTTTGGCCAGGGCTTGGTTTTCAACAAGGCGAGAGAAGGGTGCACCGTTCCCGGCGACACTGCAACGCCGGGTCGATGCGTGGAGTGAACGGAGCAAGCCCCTTTTTCAGCTCCCGGTGGCAAAAATCCGTTTAATATGTTGTCCTCGGGTAGAGGACATATCAGATATTAAACTGATAAGAACAGATACTACACTTGATCTTAGCCAAAAGGCCGAGAAGCGATGGGACCCAAGCGTCTGATTTCCCAGCACAGCTCTGGGGCCGGGCCGCACTCTTCGCGGTTCCCTGTCGGTGACGCAAAAGCCACACTGGCCGCATTATAGCCCCTCCGCCCAACCTCTCTAGCCTCGTAAACCAGACTCTCCCGGAAATGCATTCAATTCATTTCTCAGGAAGAGTCTGGCCTCATACCCGTTGTAAGCGTTTCGCCGAAACACTCCGCCTACCGCAGCGAAGAAGAACGCTGTTCTTCTTCGGTCCCTGATTGGCCAACGTATTGTGTCAATCACAGCACGTTGGCCAATCAGGGACCGAAGAAGAACAGCGATAACGTCTTTTCCTCCCAGAAACTCAACAAGCGCCGACTCTTGCTGTAGTTTAAGTTCTGTAATTGATGGTATTTCATTTAGAACTTCCCTTACTGCTGTTTTTACGCCGCTGTTTGACGCTCCGCCATGTTTGTTGTAGGTGAGTCCAGTCCATGTAGCGATGTTTTCAGGCCCTGATTGGCCAACGTGCTGTGTCAATCCACAGCGGCGACGCTGATTGGCTCGGTAGACGGCCGATTTCTGGCGAAACGATTTCAACGGGTATGAGGCCAGACTCTCCCTGAGAAATGAATTGAATGCATTTCCGGGAGAGTCTGGTTTACGAGGCTACAACCTCTCCACTGCGCAGCCCTCGGTGGCGTTTGACTTTTGACAAACTCAAAGGGCTCGGCCGTACGGCAGAGCCTCCCAAAAATAGCTTGAACTCGTTGGTGTTCCTCTCCACGTAAGTCTTTAGTAAAAGGCGAAAGACTTGTGCGTTATGAAGAGAAGCCAGAGTCGGTAGAGCGCCTCTCCTCCCAGGCAGCCCAGGACCCTATCTGTGCCAGTCTCCGCCCTCGCGGTTGGCTTCTGGTTGCCTGCCGAGGGCCGAATCCCAGCTGCCGCCCCCGATCCCCCAGCCCTCCCCATGCTCTCACAGGCTCTGACCACCAGGGTCTCTGAGAAAAGAGCCTGGGCAGACTGGAAAAAAGGCAAGCTGGAAAAAGTCTGACGTTTGGCAGGCGGGCTGGGGAGGACGCACTTTGCTTGGAGCGGTTTTGCACAGCGGCAGCTGGTGAAAGCTGCCAGGCCACTTGAGGCCCTTCCTTTGAGCCACGTGCCATCAGAAACTCTGTGTTTGGCCAGGGCTTGGTTTTCAACAAGGCGAGAGAAGGGTGCACCGTTCCCGGCGACACTGCAATGCCGGGTCGATGCGTGGAGTGAACGGAGCAAGCCCCTTTTTCAGCTCCCGGTGGCAAAAATCCGTTTCATATGTTGTCCTCGGGTAGAGGACATATCAGATATTAAACTGATAAGAACAGATTTTTTCTTTCGAAAAATTTTATTGACACATTTTCTCCAAACATTTCTTTACAATCAATGGAGGGTTGATCACATGATTTTTACCCACAATATCTTTGCTTTGACATTCAAAATGAAAGTGAAATTGTTGCCACACTTTTTCTCTCAAGCAAAAAATAAAAGGGATAAAACAAGTACATGTCTAAAAGAAAAATACAATTTACTATTTGTAAAAACAGTTTCTTAAAAGCAGAGTTTCTAAAGCTTTTAAAAACGTTTTACAAATGAGACATGTTTAAAGGAATGTTTGTTATTTAAAAGTTCATTGATGTATGTGTCAGTCCATGTGTCTTTAAAAGTTCATCTAAAAGTGAGTGCAGAGGTTAAAATTGATGGTTGTACAGGAGCGGGGTGAGTCCCTATCAAGTCTGACTCACTCCGCTCCCCCAATCCTTTTTCCTCTCGGGACTCTGTTGTGGGGCTCAGAGGAGATCCTCGCCCTCAGCTCCTTCCCAGTCCTGCCATTCCCGGAGAGTCAGGCCGCCGCTGCTGGGACCTTTTCAGTGATGTGGCTCCGGCTCCTTCATCCGAATGGGCACAGAGGCGATTCTTCTTTGTGGCTGTGTCCTAGGCCCGCCGCCTGCAGCTTCGGCCACTTGGACCGTCGCTGCTGCCATACGGAGCACAGCCACGGGGGGGATCTGCTTGTGCTTCCTCACCAGCAAGTTTCTGGATGTCCAGATGGCGTCTACTATGGCGGTGAGGGTGAGCCACTGCTTGGCGAAGACAGGTGGTGGAATGTCTTTGCGGCTCACCCCATACAGCACAAGCTGTGCTGTAAGGACCTCCCTTGCTGGTAAGTACGGGAATTGCAAGGAGCCGGCCGTTGCCCACAGGTCCTCAGCAGCGCTGCACTCCCAGAGCAGGTGCCTCACCGTCTCTGGCGCGCCACAACCAGGTCGGGGGCAGGTTGCGTGTCTCGCCATGCCTCTGGAGTGCATTACGGACCTGACCGTGGCCACCATGGGCCACCATCCGTAACAGGTCCCGGAGTCGGTTTGGGAGAGCGGAGTGGTTTACATTGCGCCAAACTCTTGAGGGCTCGCCGAGTGCGAGCCTGCGCACTGGACTCACTGGTTCCCGCTCCTGCACAACAGATAAAAGCATACGGTGATTGGTTAAAATCTGCAACTCCTCGTGCTCAATGTTAAAATGCTTTAAAAACGTGCAAATAAAACTATAAGCAGGTGGCAGGTTAAAAGACACAGGAACTCTAAGATCAGTGGGTAAAAACTTTTTCTTTCTGAGGAAGGTCCCCATCCAGGACCGGGTCATTGCTTTCTTGGTTTCTGGATGGGGCCGTAGCAGCTTTAATGTGCAGCGTGGTGTAAAGGGCTCCTAAAAACTGGTAGAGGTCTGGAACTCCTTTTCCTCCTTTCTCCTTTGGCCGCTTCATCGTTTGCCTTCTTAGTCTCTCCCAAGCGGTGACACCACCACCAGTCTCCAGATTGTGGAAGACGGGTCCAGTGAAGCCTCCCTCCCCGACGCACAGCCCTTCCTGAAAAGAAATGCGTCAGATCTATCCAGCCCTGAGGTGGCAGAGAACTCAGAGAAGAGAGGGCGGATAGATGTGGGAACTGCAATCTCACCTGTGGAGAGGCCAAATGCCTGCTCCACAGCTGACCAGTGTTCTTTTATATCAATTTCACTTCAATCAACTCCACGTGAAAGACTGGGAAACGATGCTTTCAGGAGATCAGAAACTCTAGACTCGCCCCCTAATTGTTATGAGGCGCGAAATGAGCTTCTGTTACAACAATCAAAAGAGTGAAATGAAAAATAACCCTGGTTTTTAAATAACATATCAAAATGCAGTACCTGTTGTTTTTAATTTCAATACTCATGACTCTCAACATTTCCACAATCAATGTGAGAAGTGTGAAGTCAAGAGTTAGAGCACAAAGTATATTTTCCTTCCTACAGTCTGTTGACTCAGACGTGTTTTTATTGCAAGAATGCAACCTGCCCTTTTTAAAACATTATAGGAAATGGGAAGGAATGTGGCCACCCGGGACCTCTCTATTCAGTGGTTCAAATGAAAACAAATCAGATGGAGTGGCCATACTTATTAAAAACCCCTTGATCTCGGTGAAGGGCAGCACTGTGGTGAGGGATCAATTGCTGTCTCTCACGGCTTTTCATGGTGTTATCTGACCGTAAAGAGAAGGAAATCTTCGGTACAGGCCTAATTTACATTGATCTGCATATTTAAATGGAGGCGTGGACAGGGAGGAGTTCGGCACGTCTACATGTGTGCTCAATTCCAAGTTGATTGGGATGTACAAAGGAAAAGTGCTTGGATCCATGCGTATGCACACTTTGATACATCTGAATTTTTTTATGCGTACGACAGTTTCTGGATTTTGGCGTACGCCAAGATTTAGTATGAAATCCACGCAAGTCTTGATACATGAGGCCCCAGGAAGCTCTTACAGCAGACCCTTGGTTTCAAAGCTGAATCACTGAATTGTATTGTTACTCTGCCCTCTGCAAAAGGATTTGATGTGAGTTTTGTGTCGGCTGCCACTTTAGTGGAATTTTGGAATCGTTTCGAAAATGTGAAAACCCATTTTAGCGCATTCACTGTTGAGAAACTGACTGACAACTCCCAGAAAGTGGTGATTGTCAGGATGTTTAATGAAACAGTAAATGCTGAGGACATTTGCATATGGCTGGGGAGATATTGCACTGTCAAAGGCCAGGCTACCAAGGTGAGAGATGAGGATGGCATCTGGAATTGTGCCTGGAGGGTCCCTGTCCAGCAATGGCAGGACCCCCAGGGCTTCCAGGGCCTGAGACATCTCCCATCCATGATAGTCCTTGGAGAGAACAGGGGCTACATCCACTACCAGGGAATGCCGAAGCTGTGCCGCAAGTGTGGTGAGCATGGGCACCTGGTAGAAGCTTGCCAGAAAACCGTGTGTGGCAAATGTAGGGAAGTTGGGCATTCCTTTGAGGAATGCCCAAACGGGAGAAAATGTAACCTCTGTGGAGAGGCAACCCACCTCTTCAGAGACTGCCCCAAATCATTTGCCAACAAACTAAAAGCACAAAAGAGACAAGAAACCACCGAAAAAAGAGAGGAAAATGGCCGACAAGAAGTGATAATTGAAAGGGAGGAGCTGGAAAATTCAAATTTTCCGCCAAAAACTGTGAGTGGAGGTGAGGAGCCCAGTGAGGCGGGAAAAGGGGAGGGGCCTGGCCTCACCCCAGCAGAGGAGGATGAGCAGGAAAACATGGAGAGCCAGGCAGCCGGTGAATCTGGACCCGAAACCACAAGCAGCGACACCACCAACAGTCTCCAGATTGTGGAAGACGGGTCCAGTGAAGCCTCCCTCCCGACGCACAGCCCTTCCTGAAAAGAAATGCGTCAGATCTATCCAGCCCTGAGGTGGCAGAGAACTCAGAGAAGAGAGGGCGGATAGATGTGGGAACTGCAATCTCACCTGTGGAGAGGACAAATGCCTGCTCCACAGCTGACCAGTGTTCTTTTATATCAATTTCACTTCAATCAACTCCACGTGAAAGACTGGGAAACGATGCTTTCAGGAGGTCAGAAACTCTAGACTCGCCCCCTAATTGTTATGAGGCGCGAAATGAGCTTCTGTTACAACAATCAAAAGAGTGAAATGAAAAATAACCCTGGTTTTTAAATAACATATCAAAATGCAGTACCTGTTGTTTTTAATTTCAATACTCATGACTCTCAACATTTCCACAATCAATGTGAGAAGTGTGAAGTCAAGAGTTAGAGCACAAAGTATATTTTCCTTCCTACAGTCTGTTGACTCAGACGTGTTTTTATTGCAAGAATGCAACCTGCCCTTTTTAAAACATTATAGGAAATGGGAAGGAATGTGGCCACCCGGGACCTCTCTATTCAGTGGTTCAAATGAAAACAAATCAGATGGAGTGGCCATACTTATTAAAAACCCCTTGATCTCGGTGAAGGGCAGCACTGTGGTGAGGGATGGGCGGGCTCTTTTAGCACGCCTTTCTTTTATGGAAAATGATTTTAACCTTCTTAATGTCTATGGTTTTAACGACAAAAACGACAGGTACGACCTTTTAGAAGATCTGCAGTCCCACATGTTAGGTAGGGTCCCATTAGTGGTAGGAGGAGATTTTAATTGTGTTTTAAGTAGGAAAGATAGGCGAGATACAGGGGATGATTTTAAAATAGATAAAACATCGGTTTTACTTCAGGGTATAGTTAGAGATTTTAAGCTAGTCGACTGTCGACTTTTTTAAGTTTCCCTGATTTTACCTAGCTTCTGTCTTTATCTCTTTCTTGGTTTTACTTGGATTTTATTTATTTATTTGATTTCGGGTTTTTTTCTGAGGTGCCTCCAGCCATGTCGGCTGCCCGTGCCGGCATGCGGAGGCACCACAGTGTGCGCTTTTTATTCAAGGAGGTTGATGGAAAGCTCCTGGAGATGTCCAGACTGGACTTCTCCAGGAAGCTAATACAGCAGGCCCTTGGCTTCAAAGCAGAATCGCTTAATTGCATTGTAACTCTGCCATCTGGAAAAGGTTTTGATGTGAGTTTTGTGTCGGCTGTCACTTTAGTAGAATTTTGGAATCGGTTTGAAAATGTAAAAACCCAGTTCAGCGCTTTCACTGTGGAGAAACTGACTGACAACTCCCAGAAAGTGGTGATTGTCAGGATGTTTAATGAAACAGTGAATGCTGAGGACATTTGCATATGGCTGGGGAGATATTGCACTGTCAAAGGCCAGGCTACCAAGGTGAGAGATGAAGATGGCATCTGAAATTGTGCCTGGAGGGTCCCTGTCCAGCAATGGCAGGACCCCCAGGGCTTCCAGGGCCTGAGACATCTCCCATCCATGATAGTCCTTGGAGAGAACAGGGGCTACATCCACTACCAGGGAATGCCGAAGCTGTGCCGCAAGTGTGGTGAACATGGGCACCTGGTAGAAGCTTGTCAGAAAACTGTGTGTGGCAAATGTAGGGAAGTGGGGCATTCCTTTGAGGAATGCCCTAACAGAAGAAAATGCAACCTCTGTGGAGAGGCAACCCACCTCTTCAGAGACTGTCCCAAATCATTTGCCAACAAATTAAAAGCACAAAGGAGGCAAGAAAACTTGGAAAAAAGAGAGGAAAATGGCCGACAAGAGGTGATAATTGAAAGGGAGGAGCTGGAAAATTCAAACTTCCCGCCAAAAACTGTGAGTGGAGGAGAGGAGCCCAGTGAGGCGGGAAAAGGGGAGGGGCCTGGCTTCTCCACAGTGAATGCTTTAAAGTGGGTCTTTACATTTTCAAAGCGATTCCAGAATTCCACTAAGGTGGCAGCCGACACAAAACTAACATCAAAACCTTTTGCAGAGGGCAGAGTTACAATACAGTTTAACGATTCAGCTTTGAAACCAAGGGTCTGCTGTAAAAGATTCCTGGAGAAGTCCAATCTGGACATCGCCAGGAGCCTTCCGTCAACCTCCTTGAATAAAAAGCGCACACTGTGGTGCCTCCGCATGACGGCACGGGCAGCCAACATGGCTGGAGGCACCTCAGTCAAAACCCGAATTCAATAAATAAATAAAATCAAATAAAAACCAATAAATAATGAAAAAAACAAAAGCGAGGTAAAACCACAAAATTTAAAAAATTGACTTACCTCAGATGACTGTTCAGAAAAGTAAGACAATTAGTATGTGCAAACAAGCAAATGTGCAAATAAGCAATGTGAACAAAACAAGAAAAATATGAAAACAATCAAACAACAAACAAGAATATCCCCCAGAAGTTACAAGGAAGAGCCCCACTGAAAGGGAGCCTTCCTGCAACGCCGGGAGTGATCGCTGTCTAAGCCAAAAGGGTGAGAAGCGATGGGACCGAAGCGTCTGATTTCCGAGCACAGCTCTGGGGCCGGGCCGCACTCTTCGCGGTTCCCTGTCGGTGACGCAAAAGCCACACTGGCCGCATTATAGCCCCTCCGCCCAACCTCTCCACTGCCGAGGGCCGAATCCCAGCTGCCGCCCCCGATCCCCGATCCCCCAGCCCTCCCCATGCTCTCACAGGCTCTGACCACCAGGGTCTCTGAGAAAAGAGCCTGGGCAGACTGGAAAAAAGGCAAGCTGGAAAAAGTCTGACGTTTGGCAGGCGGGCTGGGGAGGACGCAATTTGCTTGGATCGGTTTTGCACAGCGGCAGCTGGTGAAAGCTGCCAGGCCACTTGAGGCCCTTCCTTTGAGCCACGTGCCATCAGAAACTCTGTGTTTGGCCAGGGCTTGGTTTTCAACAAGGCGAGAGAAGGGTGCACCGTTCCCGGCGACACTGCAATGCCGGGTCGATGCGTGGAGTGAACGGAGCAAGCCCCTTTTTCAGCTCCCGGTGGCAAAAATCCGTTTAATATGTTGTCCTCGGGTAGAGGACATATCAGATATTAAACTGATAAGAACAGATTTTTTTTTTTATTATTATGAACAAATGCACAGAGATAAGGCATGATACATAGATTTGAGGAGTAATTCGATATAATAAATAAAATTATTAAAATTATTTGAAATGGGAAAGGGAGGAATAAAACAAAAAACGAAAAACAATAACAAAAAACAAAACAAAAACAATCGAAAAATTCAAACCAAACAATGTCCAAAATAAAGAGATTCCAACAACATAGCGTCCCTTTGCTTTTTTACACAGGTCATTGGACTTAAACACTTCAAAAACAGGGCTTCCTCCACTGTTAGATCCCAAAAATGAGCTAAGCACAAGAGAGAGTCATATGACCCAAAATTTCCATGTCTTTACGTTATATATTTAGGGTTTTTCAGAAATAGTCCTTTCCATTTACATTTAATTGAATCCCATCCCCATTTCTGGACTTCAAAGGAACATATTTTTTGGACCTCCAGCTCTATCCAATTCGCAACTCCACAAACTGTCCATTCATTAGTATTGTTAATGACAGATTGTCTAACGTTCCATAAATTCATTTTTGTTATAGAGATTAAGATTACTAATGGTAGTGCTTGGGTCTTAACTCCTTTTTGTAGCTCAAGGGATTTCACTACTTCATAGTCAACTGAAGAAAGGATAGGAAAGAGGCGTTTTAACCTTTTCCAAACTGAAACTGCAAATGGACATTCCCATCAAACGTGACATATGGTTTCTTCTGCGTTGCATTCCAGTCTTGGACAGTCTTTATGTTTTGTCAATTTATGTTTATATAGGATGGAACGAACTGGTAGTCTTTTATGTAAAACTAACCAATTAAAATCTTTTAACCTGTTTTCTAGCCCTTTTAATTGAGCTTTCATCCAATCTATTTGTGCAATATGGATATCAGTATGACACAACTTTTCGATCATCTTCTGATAAAGGATTCTATGTTTTCTCACACTATCTTTGCTTATAAGCTCCGTGTTCTTTTTAAACCATTTTACTATATGACAAAAATAACTGGGCATAGTTTCAGCTTTCGGCATGCTATTTTCCCACCGGGTAATAAAACGAAAAGGGATTGTAAGCCAAAACTTTAAAAAAATCTGACATCTGTGCATGTAATCGGCTATCAACAATTGACATATATTACAGAAAAACAACACATCCAGTTTTAGAGGGATGTTGGGGAGATCCCGTCCACCATTTTCTACTCTCTGGTAAATTCTTTCTCTTTTTATGTATTCATAACCACTCCAGAAAAACTGAAAGATTGTCTTTGTCAATACTTTACGAAATGGAAGGGGTATTGGGTAAACGTAAGCTAAGTGTAACAATGCAGGTAAAATGTCAGATTTAATGACCATTGTTTTGCCTATGTATGTCAACCTCCCAGTTTTCCATATGGATATTTTTTTATCAACCAGGTTCAACTTCTGGGACCAGTTATGGAGACCATCATCTTTGTGGTGTCCAAAAGAGATGCCAAGTATGTTCATTGGACCGGTGCATAAAGTTAAACCAAAAAGAAGATCTTTTCTCCAACTCCACGTTCCCAGAAATGTATATTTGTGTCTTTTTCTTATTTATTTTGGACCCAGAAGCAGCACAATAATGGTCCAACACACCAAGGGCCTCCCCCAAACTGGTGTCATCTGCTACATACAGAATTATGTCGTCTGCATATTGCGACAATTTCAAAACCTCCCCCCCAGGCAGAGAGATGCCCTTAATATTAGAATTGTTTCTAATTGAACATGCTAGCGGTTCTGCATCGTATAGTAAGGCAGATAAAGGGCAACCCTGGCGAAGGCCTCTTGTCTGCTGGATTTCCTGACTAATGTTACCATTTACATTTACCCTGCTGTTAATGTTGTTATACAGAATCTTTATCCAAGTCATGAAATGAACTCCAAACCCAAAACGAGATAGTACTCTCATCAAGAAAGAATGATTTACTCTATCAAAAGCTTTTTGTTGGTCTAAACTGACACATATAGCTGACAGATTTCTGTCTTTTATATATGTTAGCAAGTCTCTGTGCAATTGGATGTTCCATGAAATCCTCCTTCCCGCCACCCCACTTGTTTGATCAGTGCCTACAAGAAAGGGCATTACTGTGGCCAAGCGATTTGTTATGGCTTTGCTCAAAATTTTATAATCTACACACAACATTGTCAATGGCCGGTAATTAGTTAAGAGCATTGGGTCATCTTTTTTATAGAGTAGAGATACTACTCCCTCTCGCATACTTTTACTCATTTTCTCACAATCAAAGATTTCATTGAACACTTCCAACAAATGATGCCCAATTAAGGGCCAAAAGGTAATGTAGAATTCTTTTGTAAGCCCATCCCTACCTGGAACTTTTTTATCTTTCATTGACTTTAAGGCAGCATACAACTCTTCCAGTTTTAGTTCTTCATCTAACTTTTCTTTTAAATCAAATGGTACACTTTTATCTATGCAATCCAGAAAATAATTGCATAAACAGAGACAGACAGAAAATGCAGGAAAATAGAAACAAATAAACAGTATAAGGTGCTCTTGTGCTTACTTTACTTGTGTGTTTGTGTCATAAGTGATATTTGTGTGATATTCATGTGAGTGTTTGGTGACAAATAAACAGAATGAAGTGCTCTTGTGTTTACTTTGCTTGTGTCTATGTGTCATGTGTCATAAGTGATGTTTGTGCGATATATTCATGTGTGAGTGTTTGGTGATTTGTGTTTTGTGTTTCTTGGCCGTGGAGGGGGGGGGGGTCAGGGAATGGAGAGGATCAGGAGATGGAGAGGGGGGGGGGGACTGTAGCTGCACGATGAATGACAGGGGGGTGTTGATGATTTGTTTGGCTTCTTGAATGGTTCTATGGAGGGCAGGGTTGTTTGTTGCTGTGTTTAGATATCTGAGGGCTATTGCATGGTGTCTTTGTTTGATGGTCTGTAGTCCGGTTATTCTATGGATGTAATGATTGCTGATGTAATTTGGAAGACGGTGGGCCAGTTTTAATGCTTTGTTCTGTATGACTTGGAGGCGATGTAGTTGGTTGTCAGAGAGGGTGATCCAGGCGGGGACGGAGTATTCAAACAGGGGACGGATGTAGGATAGATAGACCTTGATTACTGTTGAGGGTGAAGCGCCATGTTTTCCACAGAGGGCTTTGAGATGGTTCAGTCTGATGTTTCCTTTTTGTTCCAGTTTTGTGATGAATTTGGTCCAGGTCATGTTACTTTGAAATGTAACTCCGAGGAAGGTTGCTTCATGGCTGATGTTAATTTGCTGGTTGAATAGTGAGAGGTTGATGTTGTTGAGCTGTAGGCGTTGGTTTTTGGTGAATATGACACATTGGGTTTTGACGGGGTTGAGTTTGATGCGCCACATGCTTGACCAAGTTTCGATTTCTTTTATGCATTGCTGGAGTTTGTTAGCTGCTAGTTGTGGAGATTTTGAGTTTGACCAGTAGCAGAGATCATCAGCAAACTGTGAAACTTTGGCTATGGTGGCTGGGGGGTAGTAGATGTCTGAGGTGTAGATGAGGAACAGGAGTGGACTGAGGACTGCTCCTTGCGGTACTCCTGCTTGGGGGGTGAATGATGTTGAGATGGCTGAACTGACCTTGACTTTAATGTGACGGTTGTTGAGAAAGCTGGAGATGATGGACTGGGTGGGTTTGGTGAGTTTGAGATTGCTGTCCAGTAGTCTGTATATGAGTCCGTTGTGCCATACTTTGTCGAAGGCTTTTTCGATGTCAAAGAATATTGCAAGGGTGATTTGTTTTTTAATGAAGTTCCTGTAGATGTCTTCGGATAGGCGGAGGATGTTGTCAGTGGTTGCTCTGCCTTTCCTGAAGCCTGCTTGGTGGATGCCGATGAGACCTATTGATTCTATGTGATCACTGAGCCGGGTGGTGATGATTCTTTCAAAGAGTTTTCCGATGTGACTGAGGAGGCTGATGGGACGGTAGCTAGTGACATCGTGGGGGTCTTTTCCAGGTTTGTGAATCATAGTGACAAGTGCAGTTTTCCAGGGTGAGGGGAAGTGGCCAGTAGTGAGGCAAGTGGTGTAGAGCTGTCCAAGGTGCTGAAGGTAGGTGACTGGTGCTTGTTTAATAAGTATGGTGTGAATGGTGTCTTCTCCTGGTGCTTTGTTTTTCATCCTTTTTAGGTGCAGTTGTATTTCTTTAGTGGTTACAGGCTCTGTGAGGGGGTGGTGCTCTGTGGGGGGGGTGTCAGTTGTATTTACTTGTGATGATTTGTGTTTTGTAATTTCTTTATCCACCAAGTCTTTCCATGTGTTGTCAAAGTGAGTGTCATTGGGGCATGAGTGAATGTTTTCGAGGTGATTGCGAAAGAGTGTGGCCTTTTCTTTGTTGTCTGTGATGATTGTGCCAGATGATTTAAGTGGGGGGTGGTGTTGGTTTGTGGGTCTCCGTTTATGCTCTTGATTTTCTGCCAGAAGGTTCTGGGATTTGTGTCTTGGTCCAGTTTCTTGTAGAATGTTTTCCAGGTGTTTTGGTTGTGGAGGTTGATTTGTGTTCTGATGGTGGCTTGGAGTCTGTTTATTTCTCTTTTGGTTTGTGGTGATCGGGTCCGGATGTAGATTCGTCGCAGTTTTCTCTTTTGCTTGATGAGTTGGAGGATGGGGTGAGGTAGTGACTGTATTGGGGACTTACTGGTGTTTAGGGGGATTGTATCTTCTCTGGCTTGGGTGAGTATTTTACTTAGCAAGACTGCTTGGTGGTCCAGATCATCAGGGGTGGTGTTGGG
Organism: Decapterus maruadsi; assembly: GCA_030347415.2. Classification (NCBI taxonomy): domain Eukaryota; kingdom Metazoa; phylum Chordata; class Actinopteri; order Carangiformes; family Carangidae; genus Decapterus; species Decapterus maruadsi. The sequence continues at coordinate 37,032,523 of CM064903.1, read as the reverse complement.
AGTGAAAGGGGTGTCTGTTAGTTTTCTTTCAATGTATGATCTGAACATTTCCCAGTCTGCTTTTCTGTAATTATATTTATTGTTTGGGGTGGCTTGTAGGTTGAAGGAGAAGGTGGTGAGGACAGGTAGGTGATCACTGCTGAGATGGTTTGTGGTGGAGAACTGGTGGAGTTTTGAGGCCAGGTTGGGGGTGCAGAGGATCAGATCCAGGATGTCTGAGTTGCCTGTTGTGGGGGAGATATAGGTGGGTTCGTTGGTGTTGATTATCAACAGGTTGGTGTTACTTAGAATTTGCTTAAGTGCATTTCCATTCGTGTTTGTAGTGTTGCAGTAGAAGTCGGTGTGTTTTGCATTAAGGTCTCCCATGATGAGGGTGTGGTCCGAGGTGGAGATGGCTTGGAAAAGTTCTGCCGAGGGTCTTATTCCGGGGGGGCAGTAAATACTGATGATTGTGATGAGATGGTGCAGGTGATTTTTCATTGTTATTGCAACATATTCATTTCCGTTAAGTTGCTGTGATGAAAGACCATAATCCATCTCACTGTATTCAATATTTTTCCTGATTAAAATTGCTACTCCTCCTCCTTGTCTGGACTGTCTTTCTTTCCTGATGATGTTGTATCCAGGAATGTTGATGCGTGATTTGTTTGTTAAGAGTGTTTCATTAATTGATGCTGCAGAGATGTCCTTTTCTTTCAGCAGTTGGATTAGTTCCTCTTTCTTTCCTCTTATCCCTCTGATGTTTATGTGGAGAAAAGTGCTGGTCATCATTATGAGAAGAAGAAAGTGTAACAGGTGTGAGTGATGTGTGATTTGAGTGGGAATTTTCATGAAATGTAGTTTGTGTGTTTTCTGATGCTTTTGATGACTTCTTCAATTCTGGAGTCGTCCATGGCCAGCTTTCTGAGGTCATCACGGAGGTGAGTGAGTTGGGTGTTTTTATTGGGCAGCAGGCTAGTGGGGTTGGTGCTGGTGTTTGGGGGGTTTGCAGCGGGTGGTGGCTTTCGGGAGGGTGGAGTCATGTATGACAAATACACAGGGCAGCTCTTGGAGGCAGCAGAATGTTCACCAGCACAGTTGACGCATTTGGCTTCACGTTTTTCTTTAGTGCAGGTTTTGTGGTGGTGGTTTTCACCGCATCTTAGGCATACAACAGGGTTTTTGCAGTTTGTGGATATGTGGTTGAACTGTTGACATTTGTAGCACTGACGAATGGTGGGTGGGGGCCGGGCCTTTTCCACTCTGTACTGGAACAGATCCATGTAGAAGCCCTCATGGAGAAGGCCGGCGGCTTGGTCAGGGTTTGTCGGGTGGATTTTGAGAAACGTGGTTGGCTGCTGGGTGGTTCTGCTTATGATTCGGTGTATTCGGGTAATGGGGATGCCTTGTTTTTCTAACTCTTCTTTAACTTGTGTTTCGGTGATGTTGGTGTCGATGCCTTTGATGACCAGAAGTTTCACAGAAGAGTCAGATGGGAGAGTGGAGCCTTGTTTTCTGGCCAGTCTGCAGGTGAAGTGTGTGCCGCTGAATGCTCCCTCTGGCCATGGTGTGAGGAGGTTGTTCAGGGAGGGGATGTCCTTAGGAAAGATGAGGAGGTTGCCGTTTCTCATGTGGACCACTTTATGGAGTTTAATTTGCGGCTTGTGTTTTTGGATTTCTTTGATAATGGTTTGATTGGTTGTGAAGGAGCTGTCCGGGGTTTTATAGTTTTCCATGACCACTGGTGTGATTTGCTGGTTTTCTGTTGATTCCCTTCTTGCTCTTTTTCTTGAGAGGCTGTTAACAGTCGGGTATTTGTGCATGTTTTCGCTGACAATGTTCGAGTAGATGGTAGGGGGCTGAGGGAGGGGCGTATGTGGGTCTTGTCCTTGCAGTAGGATTTGTTCCATGGTGGTTAGAGTGGATTTCATCTGCGTGATGGTGCTGCTGAGGGGGGTGGACTCAGTGTATTTGTTGAGTTCTGAGTAAAGGTGGTTGATTTGTGCAAAAATATTTTTGATGATGAGGTGATCTATATTCTCTGTGGTGGGGGGAATTGGTGGCTCAGTGGGGGTGGGGGGGTTGGGGTTGGCTGCTGTAGGGGGTCTGATGATTTACTGGTAGCTGGGTTAGAGTCTGGGGTAGTGGACTCCATAGTTTGAATTTCTTGGAGGGTGTGAGAGATGAAGTTGCGCAGTGTTGCGTCTTCTGGGTTTTTCCCAGTTTTTGGATTGGAGTCAGATTTCCTTCGTGTCTTGTCATGTGCTCCAAAAGCTGCGGTCCATATTCCTTTCCTCTCCAGAGTGGTTAGGGGTTTGGAAGTGGAAGTGGCCATTGTTTGAGCGTGGTGTGTGTGTGTGTGTGTGTGTAGTGGTGGAGGTGCTTGAAGCGTAGTGGAAGTGAAACATGAATTTCGAGTGCTTAGTGTCACCAGTGAGATTCCCAGGAAGAGAAAAAAAAGGAAGGAAGAAGAAGAAAGAAGCGCCTTGGTCTTCACTATGTCTCAACCTTACTTTTATACAGGTCCGCAGGTGGAAGCAGTCAGACTCTGCGGGCAATGGCTCGTGGAGGAATGTGGTGCTGTGGCTGGTGTCGGGGGCTCCGCGAGGCTCTCACTGAAAGTCTCAACTGCTCACTAGACACTAGTCAATGTGATCATCAAGTCTCTGTCAATGCAATGGGACCCAAGCGTCTGATTTCCGAGCACAGCTCTGGGGCCGGGCCGCACTCTTCGCGGTTCCCTGTCGGTGACGCAAAAGCCACACTGGCCGCATTATAGCCCCTCCGCCCAACCTCTCCACTGCGCAGCCCTCGCTGGCGTTTGACTTTTCACAAACTCAAAGGGCTCCCAAAAATAGCTTGAACTCGTTGGTGTTCCTCTCCACGGAAGTCTTTAGTAAAAGGCGAAAGACTTGTGCGTTATGAAGAGAAGCCAGAGTCGGTAGAGCGCCTCTCCTCCCAGGCAGCCCAGGACCCTATCTGTGCCAGTCTCCGCCCTCGCGGTTGGCAAATTGACTAGGACAAGCAAGCCGGGAAAAGAAAGAAAAGACCAAGAGCTGGCGGGCCAGCTGCCTGCTTCCAAGGTCCTTTGTTTTGCCTTCAACACAACCATCAGGGGAGAGCGCGAACGCAGTCCCCCACTACCAGAAATTATGCAGTCGAGATTCCCACATTTGGGGAATTCGCAGGGGTCAGCACAGCCGGTGTGCAATGGCTGAGCCTCGCCCTGGGTGAACCACCTTCTTGATCATGGTATCTCCCCTGCCAGGTAAGTATGAGTTGGAAGCATCAGAGACTGGCGCCTCCATCCCAGGCAGGGCCCCCAGGCTGACGGTGCTCAGATTCCAGAGATTCCAGGGTGCCGCACCGTTAAGGTCAGTCAGCCCGCCTCCGTCTGATGCCGGGTGTGTTGAAGAGGATCAAGCCCTTCTGCAAATTGACTAGGACAAGCAAGCCGGGAAAAGAAAGAAAAGACCAAGAGCTGGCGGGCCAGCTGCCTGCTTCCAAGGTCCTTTGTTTTGCCTTCAACACAACCATCAGGGGAGAGCGCGAACGCAGTCCCCCACTACCAGAAATTATGCAGTCGAGATTCCCACATTTGGGGAATTCGCAGGGGTCAGCACAGCCGGTGTGCAATGGCTGAGCCTCGCCCTGGGTGAACCACCTTCTTGATCATGGTATCTCCCCTGCCAGGTAAGTATGAGTTGGAAGCATCAGAGACTGGCGCCTCCATCCCAGGCAGGGCCCCCAGGCTGACGGTGCTCAGATTCCAGAGATTCCAGGGTGCCGCACCGTTAAGGTCAGTCAGCCCGCCTCCGTCTGATGCCGGGTGTGTTGAAGAGGACCAAGCCCTTCTGCAAATTGACTAGGACAAGCAAGCCGGGAAAAGAAAGAAAAGACCAAGAGCTGGCGGGCCAGCTGCCTGCTTCCAAGGTCCTTTGTTTTGCCTTCAACACAACCATCAGGGGAGAGCGCGAACGCAGTCCCCCACTACCAGAATTATGCAGTCGAGATTCCCACATTTGGGGAATTCGCAGGGGTCAGTACAGCCGGTGTGCAATGGCTGAGCCTCGCCCTGGGTGAACCACCTTCTTGATCATGGTATCTCCCCTGCCAGGTAAGTATGAGTTGGAAGCATCAGAGACTGGCGCCTCCATCCCAGGCAGGGCCCCCAGGCTGACGGTGCTCAGATTCCAGAGATTCCAGGGTGCCGCACCGTTAAGGTCAGTCAGCCCGCCTCCGTCTGATGCCGGGTGTGTTGAAGAGGACCAAGCCCTTCTGCAAATTGACTAGGACAAGCAAGCCGGGAAAAGAAAGAAAAGACCAAGAGCTGGCGGGCCAGCTGCCTGCTTCCAAGGTCCTTTGTTTTGCCTTCAACACAACCATCAGGGGAGAGCGCGAACGCAGTCCCCCACTACCAGAAATTATGCAGTCGAGATTCCCACATTTGGGGAATTCGCAGGGGTCAGTACAGCCGGTGTGCAATGGCTGAGCCTCGCCCTGGGTGAACCACCTTCTTGATCATGGTATCTCCCCTGCCAGGTAAGTATGAGTTGGAAGCATCAGAGACTGGCGCCTCCATCCCAGGCAGGGCCCCCAGGCTGACGGTGCTCAGATTCCAGAGATTCCAGGGTGCCGCACCGTTAAGGTCAGTCAGCCCGCCTCCGTCTGATGCCGGGTGTGTTGAAGAGGATCAAGCCCTTCTGCAAATTGACTAGGACAAGCAAGCCGGGAAAAGAAAGAAAAGACCAAGAGCTGGCGGGCCAGCTGCCTGCTTCCAAGGTCCTTTGTTTTGCCTTCAACACAACCATCAGGGGAGAGCGCGAACGCAGTCCCCCACTACCAGAAATTATGCAGTCGAGATTCCCACATTTGGGGAATTCGCAGGGGTCAGCACAGCCGGTGTGCAATGGCTGAGCCTCGCCCTGGGTGAACCACCTTCTTGATCATGGTATCTCCCCTGCCAGGTAAGTATGAGTTGGAAGCATCAGAGACTGGCGCCTCCATCCCAGGCAGGGCCCCCAGGCTGACGGTGCTCAGATTCCAGAGATTCCAGGGTGCCGCACCGTTAAGGTCAGTCAGCCCGCCTCCATCTGATGCCGGGTGTGTTGAAGAGGACCAAGCCCTTCTGCAAATTGACTAGGACAAGCAAGCCGGGAAAAGAAAGAAAAGACCAAGAGCTGGCGGGCCAGCTGCCTGCTTCCAAGGTCCTTTGTTTTGCCTTCAACACAACCATCAGGGGAGAGCGCGAACGCAGTCCCCCACTACCAGAAATTATGCAGTCGAGATTCCCACATTTGGGGAATTCGCAGGGGTCAGCACAGCCGGTGTGCAATGGCTGAGCCTCGCCCTGGGTGAACCACCTTCTTGATCATGGTATCTCCCCTGCCAGGTAAGTATGAGTTGGAAGCATCAGAGACTGGCGCCTCCATCCCAGGCAGGGCCCCCAGGCTGACGGTGCTCAGATTCCAGAGATTCCAGGGTGCCGCACCGTTAAGGTCAGTCAGCCCGCCTCCGTCTGATGCCGGGTGTGTTGAAGAGGATCAAGCCCTTCTGCAAATTGACTAGGACAAGCAAGCCGGGAAAAGAAAGAAAAGACCAAGAGCTGGCGGGCCAGCTGCCTGCTTCCAAGGTCCTTTGTTTTGCCTTCAACACAACCATCAGGGGAGAGCGCGAACGCAGTCCCCCACTACCAGAAATTATGCAGTCGAGATTCCCACATTTGGGGAATTCGCAGGGGTCAGCACAGCCGGTGTGCAATGGCTGAGCCTCGCCCTGGGTGAACCACCTTCTTGATCATGGTATCTCCCCTGCCAGGTAAGTATGAGTTGGAAGCATCAGAGACTGGCGCCTCCATCCCAGGCAGGGCCCCCAGGCTGACGGTGCTCAGATTCCAGAGATTCCAGGGTGCCGCACCGTTAAGGTCAGTCAGCCCGCCTCCGTCTGATGCCGGGTGTGTTGAAGAGGACCAAGCCCTTCTGCAAATTGACTAGGACAAGCAAGCCGGGAAAAGAAAGAAAAGACCAAGAGCTGGCGGGCCAGCTGCCTGCTTCCAAGGTCCTTTGTTTTGCCTTCAACACAACCATCAGGGGAGAGCGCGAACGCAGTCCCCCACTACCAGAAATTATGCAGTCGAGATTCCCACATTTGGGGAATTCGCAGGGGTCAGCACAGCCGGTGTGCAATGGCTGAGCCTCGCCCTGGGTGAACCACCTTCTTGATCATGGTATCTCCCCTGCCAGGTAAGTATGAGTTGGAAGCATCAGAGACTGGCGCCTCCATCCCAGGCAGGGCCCCCAGGCTGACGGTGCTCAGATTCCAGAGATTCCAGGGTGCCGCACCGTTAAGGTCAGTCAGCCCGCCTCCGTCTGATGCCGGGTGTGTTGAAGAGGACCAAGCCCTTCTGCAAATTGACTAGGACAAGCAAGCCGGGAAAAGAAAGAAAAGACCAAGAGCTGGCGGGCCAGCTGCCTGCTTCCAAGGTCCTTTGTTTTGCCTTCAACACAACCATCAGGGGAGAGCGCGAACGCAGTCCCCCACTACCAGAAATTATGCAGTCGAGATTCCCACATTTGGGGAATTCGCAGGGGTCAGCACAGCCGGTGTGCAATGGCTGAGCCTCGCCCTGGGTGAACCACCTTCTTGATCATGGTATCTCCCCTGCCAGGTAAGTATGAGTTGGAAGCATCAGAGACTGGCGCCTCCATCCCAGGCAGGGCCCCCAGGCTGACGGTGCTCAGATTCCAGAGATTCCAGGGTGCCGCACCGTTAAGGTCAGTCAGCCCGCCTCCGTCTGATGCCGGGTGTGTTGAAGAGGACCAAGCCCTTCTGCAAATTGACTAGGACAAGCAAGCCGGGAAAAGAAAGAAAAGACCAAGAGCTGGCGGGCCAGCTGCCTGCTTCCAAGGTCCTTTGTTTTGCCTTCAACACAACCATCAGGGGAGAGCGCGAACGCAGTCCCCCACTACCAGAAATTATGCAGTCGAGATTCCCACATTTGGGGAATTCGCAGGGGTCAGCACAGCCGGTGTGCAATGGCTGAGCCTCGCCCTGGGTGAACCACCTTCTTGATCATGGTATCTCCCCTGCCAGGTAAGTATGAGTTGGAAGCATCAGAGACTGGCGCCTCCATCCCAGGCAGGGCCCCCAGGCTGACGGTGCTCAGATTCCAGAGATTCCAGGGTGCCGCACCGTTAAGGTCAGTCAGCCCGCCTCCGTCTGATGCCGGGTGTGTTGAAGAGGACCAAGCCCTTCTGCAAATTGACTAGGACAAGCAAGCAAGCCGGGAAAAGAAAGAAAAGACCAAGAGCTGGCGGGCCAGCTGCCTGCTTCCAAGGTCCTTTGTTTTGCCTTCAACACAACCATCAGGGGAGAGCGCGAACGCAGTCCCCCACTACCAGAAATTATGCAGTCGAGATTCCCACATTTGGGGAATTCGCAGGGGTCAGCACAGCCGGTGTGCAATGGCTGAGCCTCGCCCTGGGTGAACCACCTTCTTGATCATGGTATCTCCCCTGCCAGGTAAGTATGAGTTGGAAGCATCAGAGACTGGCGCCTCCATCCCAGGCAGGGCCCCCAGGCTGACGGTGCTCAGATTCCAGAGATTCCAGGGTGCCGCACCGTTAAGGTCAGTCAGCCCGCCTCCGTCTGATGCCGGGTGTGTTGAAGAGGACCAAGCCCTTCTGCAAATTGACTAGGACAAGCAAGCCGGGAAAAGAAAGAAAAGACCAAGAGCTGGCGGGCCAGCTGCCTGCTTCCAAGGTCCTTTGTTTTGCCTTCAACACAACCATCAGGGGAGAGCGCGAACGCAGTCCCCCACTACCAGAAATTATGCAGTCGAGATTCCCACATTTGGGGAATTCGCAGGGGTCAGCACAGCCGGTGTGCAATGGCTGAGCCTCGCCCTGGGTGAACCACCTTCTTGATCATGGTATCTCCCCTGCCAGGTAAGTATGAGTTGGAAGCATCAGAGACTGGCGCCTCCATCCCAGGCAGGGCCCCCAGGCTGACGGTGCTCAGATTCCAGAGATTCCAGGGTGCCGCACCGTTAAGGTCAGTCAGCCCGCCTCCGTCTGATGCCGGGTGTGTTGAAGAGGACCAAGCCCTTCTGCAAATTGACTAGGACAAGCAAGCCGGGAAAAGAAAGAAAAGACCAAGAGCTGGCGGGCCAGCTGCCTGCTTCCAAGGTCCTTTGTTTTGCCTTCAACACAACCATCAGGGGAGAGCGCGAACGCAGTCCCCCACTACCAGAAATTATGCAGTCGAGATTCCCACATTTGGGGAATTCGCAGGGGTCAGCACAGCCGGTGTGCAATGGCTGAGCCTCGCCCTGGGTGAACCACCTTCTTGATCATGGTATCTCCCCTGCCAGGTAAGTATGAGTTGGAAGCATCAGAGACTGGCGCCTCCATCCCAGGCAGGGCCCCCAGGCTGACGGTGCTCAGATTCCAGAGATTCCAGGGTGCCGCACCGTTAAGGTCAGTCAGCCCGCCTCCGTCTGATGCCGGGTGTGTTGAAGAGGACCAAGCCCTTCTGCAAATTGACTAGGACAAGCAAGCCGGGAAAAGAAAGAAAAGACCAAGAGCTGGCGGGCCAGCTGCCTGCTTCCAAGGTCCTTTGTTTTGCCTTCAACACAACCATCAGGGGAGAGCGCGAACGCAGTCCCCCACTACCAGAAATTATGCAGTCGAGATTCCCACATTTGGGGAATTCGCAGGGGTCAGCACAGCCGGTGTGCAATGGCTGAGCCTCGCCCTGGGTGAACCACCTTCTTGATCATGGTATCTCCCCTGCCAGGTAAGTATGAGTTGGAAGCATCAGAGACTGGCGCCTCCATCCCAGGCAGGGCCCCCAGGCTGACGGTGCTCAGATTCCAGAGATTCCAGGGTGCCGCACCGTTAAGGTCAGTCAGCCCGCCTCCGTCTGATGCCGGGTGTGTTGAAGAGGACCAAGCCCTTCTGCAAATTGACTAGGACAAGCAAGCCGGGAAAAGAAAGAAAAGACCAAGAGCTGGCGGGCCAGCTGCCTGCTTCCAAGGTCCTTTGTTTTGCCTTCAACACAACCATCAGGGGAGAGCGCGAACGCAGTCCCCCACTACCAGAAATTATGCAGTCGAGATTCCCACATTTGGGGAATTCGCAGGGGTCAGCACAGCCGGTGTGCAATGGCTGAGCCTCGCCCTGGGTGAACCACCTTCTTGATCATGGTATCTCCCCTGCCAGGTAAGTATGAGTTGGAAGCATCAGAGACTGGCGCCTCCATCCCAGGCAGGGCCCCCAGGCTGACGGTGCTCAGATTCCAGAGATTCCAGGGTGCCGCACCGTTAAGGTCAGTCAGCCCGCCTCCGTCTGATGCCGGGTGTGTTGAAGAGGACCAAGCCCTTCTGCAAATTGACTAGGACAAGCAAGCCGGGAAAAGAAAGAAAAGACCAAGAGCTGGCGGGCCAGCTGCCTGCTTCCAAGGTCCTTTGTTTTGCCTTCAACACAACCATCAGGGGAGAGCGCGAACGCAGTCCCCCACTACCAGAAATTATGCAGTCGAGATTCCCACATTTGGGGAATTCGCAGGGGTCAGCACAGCCGGTGTGCAATGGCTGAGCCTCGCCCTGGGTGAACCACCTTCTTGATCATGGTATCTCCCCTGCCAGGTAAGTATGAGTTGGAAGCATCAGAGACTGGCGCCTCCATCCCAGGCAGGGCCCCCAGGCTGACGGTGCTCAGATTCCAGAGATTCCAGGGTGCCGCACCGTTAAGGTCAGTCAGCCCGCCTCCGTCTGATGCCGGGTGTGTTGAAGAGGACCAAGCCCTTCTGCAAATTGACTAGGACAAGCAAGCCGGGAAAAGAAAGAAAAGACCAAGAGCTGGCGGGCCAGCTGCCTGCTTCCAAGGTCCTTTGTTTTGCCTTCAACACAACCATCAGGGGAGAGCGCGAACGCAGTCCCCCACTACCAGAAATTATGCAGTCGAGATTCCCACATTTGGGGAATTCGCAGGGGTCAGCACAGCCGGTGTGCAATGGCTGAGCCTCGCCCTGGGTGAACCACCTTCTTGATCATGGTATCTCCCCTGCCAGGTAAGTATGAGTTGGAAGCATCAGAGACTGGCGCCTCCATCCCAGGCAGGGCCCCCAGGCTGACGGTGCTCAGATTCCAGAGATTCCAGGGTGCCGCACCGTTAAGGTCAGTCAGCCCGCCTCCGTCTGATGCCGGGTGTGTTGAAGAGGACCAAGCCCTTCTGCAAATTGACTAGGACAAGCAAGCCGGGAAAAGAAAGAAAAGACCAAGAGCTGGCGGGCCAGCTGCCTGCTTCCAAGGTCCTTTGTTTTGCCTTCAACACAACCATCAGGGGAGAGCGCGAACGCAGTCCCCCACTACCAGAAATTATGCAGTCGAGATTCCCACATTTGGGGAATTCGCAGGGGTCAGCACAGCCGGTGTGCAATGGCTGAGCCTCGCCCTGGGTGAACCACCTTCTTGATCATGGTATCTCCCCTGCCAGGTAAGTATGAGTTGGAAAGCATCAGAGACTGGCGCCTCCATCCCAGGCAGGGCCCCCAGGCTGACGGTGCTCAGATTCCAGAGATTCCAGGGTGCCGCACCGTTAAGGTCAGTCAGCCCGCCTCCGTCTGATGCCGGGTGTGTTGAAGAGGACCAAGCCCTTCTGCAAATTGACTAGGACAAGCAAGCCGGGAAAAGAAAGAAAAGACCAAGAGCTGGCGGGCCAGCTGCCTGCTTCCAAGGTCCTTTGTTTTGCCTTCAACACAACCATCAGGGGAGAGCGCGAACGCAGTCCCCCACTACCAGAAATTATGCAGTCGAGATTCCCACATTTGGGGAATTCGCAGGGGTCAGCACAGCCGGTGTGCAATGGCTGAGCCTCGCCCTGGGTGAACCACCTTCTTGATCATGGTATCTCCCCTGCCAGGTAAGTATGAGTTGGAAGCATCAGAGACTGGCGCCTCCATCCCAGGCAGGGCCCCCAGGCTGACGGTGCTCAGATTCCAGAGATTCCAGGGTGCCGCACCGTTAAGGTCAGTCAGCCCGCCTCCGTCTGATGCCGGGTGTGTTGAAGAGGACCAAGCCCTTCTGCAAATTGACTAGGACAAGCAAGCCGGGAAAAGAAAGAAAAGACCAAGAGCTGGCGGGCCAGCTGCCTGCTTCCAAGGTCCTTTGTTTTGCCTTCAACACAACCATCAGGGGAGAGCGCGAACGCAGTCCCCCACTACCAGAAATTATGCAGTCGAGATTCCCACATTTGGGGAATTCGCAGGGGTCAGCACAGCCGGTGTGCAATGGCTGAGCCTCGCCCTGGGTGAACCACCTTCTTGATCATGGTATCTCCCCTGCCAGGTAAGTATGAGTTGGAAGCATCAGAGACTGGCGCCTCCATCCCAGGCAGGGCCCCCAGGCTGACGGTGCTCAGATTCCAGAGATTCCAGGGTGCCGCACCGTTAAGGTCAGTCAGCCCGCCTCCGTCTGATGCCGGGTGTGTTGAAGAGGACCAAGCCCTTCTGCAAATTGACTAGGACAAGCAAGCCGGGAAAAGAAAGAAAAGACCAAGAGCTGGCGGGCCAGCTGCCTGCTTCCAAGGTCCTTTGTTTTGCCTTCAACACAACCATCAGGGGAGAGCGCGAACGCAGTCCCCCACTACCAGAAATTATGCAGTCGAGATTCCCACATTTGGGGAATTCGCAGGGGTCAGCACAGCCGGTGTGCAATGGCTGAGCCTCGCCCTGGGTGAACCACCTTCTTGATCATGGTATCTCCCCTGCCAGGTAAGTATGAGTTGGAAGCATCAGAGACTGGCGCCTCCATCCCAGGCAGGGCCCCCAGGCTGACGGTGCTCAGATTCCAGAGATTCCAGGGTGCCGCACCGTTAAGGTCAGTCAGCCCGCCTCCGTCTGATGCCGGGTGTGTTGAAGAGGACCAAGCCCTTCTGCAAATTGACTAGGACAAGCAAGCCGGGAAAAGAAAGAAAAGACCAAGAGCTGGCGGGCCAGCTGCCTGCTTCCAAGGTCCTTTGTTTTGCCTTCAACACAACCATCAGGGGAGAGCGCGAACGCAGTCCCCCACTACCAGAAATTATGCAGTCGAGATTCCCACATTTGGGGAATTCGCAGGGGTCAGCACAGCCGGTGTGCAATGGCTGAGCCTCGCCCTGGGTGAACCACCTTCTTGATCATGGTATCTCCCCTGCCAGGTAAGTATGAGTTGGAAGCATCAGAGACTGGCGCCTCCATCCCAGGCAGGGCCCCCAGGCTGACGGTGCTCAGATTCCAGAGATTCCAGGGTGCCGCACCGTTAAGGTCAGTCAGCCCGCCTCCGTCTGATGCCGGGTGTGTTGAAGAGGACCAAGCCCTTCTGCAAATTGACTAGGACAAGCAAGCCGGGAAAAGAAAGAAAAGACCAAGAGCTGGCGGGCCAGCTGCCTGCTTCCAAGGTCCTTTGTTTTGCCTTCAACACAACCATCAGGGGAGAGCGCGAACGCAGTCCCCCACTACCAGAAAATTATGCAGTCGAGATTCCCACATTTGGGGAATTCGCAGGGGTCAGCACAGCCGGTGTGCAATGGCTGAGCCTCGCCCTGGGTGAACCACCTTCTTGATCATGGTATCTCCCCTGCCAGGTAAGTATGAGTTGGAAGCATCAGAGACTGGCGCCTCCATCCCAGGCAGGGCCCCCAGGCTGACGGTGCTCAGATTCCAGAGATTCCAGGGTGCCGCACCGTTAAGGTCAGTCAGCCCGCCTCCGTCTGATGCCGGGTGTGTTGAAGAGGACCAAGCCCTTCTGCAAATTGACTAGGACAAGCAAGCCGGGAAAAGAAAGAAAAGACCAAGAGCTGGCGGGCCAGCTGCCTGCTTCCAAGGTCCTTTGTTTTGCCTTCAACACAACCATCAGGGGAGAGCGCGAACGCAGTCCCCCACTACCAGAAATTATGCAGTCGAGATTCCCACATTTGGGGAATTCGCAGGGGTCAGCACAGCCGGTGTGCAATGGCTGAGCCTCGCCCTGGGTGAACCACCTTCTTGATCATGGTATCTCCCCTGCCAGGTAAGTATGAGTTGGAAGCATCAGAGACTGGCGCCTCCATCCCAGGCAGGGCCCCCAGGCTGACGGTGCTCAGATTCCAGAGATTCCAGGGTGCCGCACCGTTAAGGTCAGTCAGCCCGCCTCCGTCTGATGCCGGGTGTGTTGAAGAGGACCAAGCCCTTCTGCAAATTGACTAGGACAAGCAAGCCGGGAAAAGAAAGAAAAGACCAAGAGCTGGCGGGCCAGCTGCCTGCTTCCAAGGTCCTTTGTTTTGCCTTCAACACAACCATCAGGGGAGAGCGCGAACGCAGTCCCCCACTACCAGAAATTATGCAGTCGAGATTCCCACATTTGGGGAATTCGCAGGGGTCAGCACAGCCGGTGTGCAATGGCTGAGCCTCGCCCTGGGTGAACCACCTTCTTGATCATGGTATCTCCCCTGCCAGGTAAGTATGAGTTGGAAGCATCAGAGACTGGCGCCTCCATCCCAGGCAGGGCCCCCAGGCTGACGGTGCTCAGATTCCAGAGATTCCAGGGTGCCGCACCGTTAAGGTCAGTCAGCCCGCCTCCGTCTGATGCCGGGTGTGTTGAAGAGGATCAAGCCCTTCTGCAAATTGACTAGGACAAGCAAGCCGGGAAAAGAAAGAAAAGACCAAGAGCTGGCGGGCCAGCTGCCTGCTTCCAAGGTCCTTTGTTTTGCCTTCAACACAACCATCAGGGGAGAGCGCGAACGCAGTCCCCCACTACCAGAAATTATGCAGTCGAGATTCCCACATTTGGGGAATTCGCAGGGGTCAGCACAGCCGGTGTGCAATGGCTGAGCCTCGCCCTGGGTGAACCACCTTCTTGATCATGGTATCTCCCCTGCCAGGTAAGTATGAGTTGGAAGCATCAGAGACTGGCGCCTCCATCCCAGGCAGGGCCCCCAGGCTGACGGTGCTCAGATTCCAGAGATTCCAGGGTGCCGCACCGTTAAGGTCAGTCAGCCCGCCTCCGTCTGATGCCGGGTGTGTTGAAGAGGATCAAGCCCTTCTGCAAATTGACTAGGACAAGCAAGCCGGGAAAAGAAAGAAAAGACCAAGAGCTGGCGGGCCAGCTGCCTGCTTCCAAGGTCCTTTGTTTTGCCTTCAACACAACCATCAGGGGAGAGCGCGAACGCAGTCCCCCACTACCAGAAATTATGCAGTCGAGATTCCCACATTTGGGGAATTCGCAGGGGTCAGCACAGCCGGTGTGCAATGGCTGAGCCTCGCCCTGGGTGAACCACCTTCTTGATCATGGTATCTCCCCTGCCAGGTAAGTATGAGTTGGAAGCATCAGAGACTGGCGCCTCCATCCCAGGCAGGGCCCCCAGGCTGACGGTGCTCAGATTCCAGAGATTCCAGGGTGCCGCACCGTTAAGGTCAGTCAGCCCGCCTCCGTCTGATGCCGGGTGTGTTGAAGAGGACCAAGCCCTTCTGCAAATTGACTAGGACAAGCAAGCCGGGAAAAGAAAGAAAAGACCAAGAGCTGGCGGGCCAGCTGCCTGCTTCCAAGGTCCTTTGTTTTGCCTTCAACACAACCATCAGGGGAGAGCGCGAACGCAGTCCCCCACTACCAGAAATTATGCAGTCGAGATTCCCACATTTGGGGAATTCGCAGGGGTCAGCACAGCCGGTGTGCAATGGCTGAGCCTCGCCCTGGGTGAACCACCTTCTTGATCATGGTATCTCCCCTGCCAGGTAAGTATGAGTTGGAAGCATCAGAGACTGGCGCCTCCATCCCAGGCAGGGCCCCCAGGCTGACGGTGCTCAGATTCCAGAGATTCCAGGGTGCCGCACCGTTAAGGTCAGTCAGCCCGCCTCCGTCTGATGCCGGGTGTGTTGAAGAGGACCAAGCCCTTCTGCAAATTGACTAGGACAAGCAAGCCGGGAAAAGAAAGAAAAGACCAAGAGCTGGCGGGCCAGCTGCCTGCTTCCAAGGTCCTTTGTTTTGCCTTCAACACAACCATCAGGGGAGAGCGCGAACGCAGTCCCCCACTACCAGAAATTATGCAGTCGAGATTCCCACATTTGGGGAATTCGCAGGGGTCAGCACAGCCGGTGTGCAATGGCTGAGCCTCGCCCTGGGTGAACCACCTTCTTGATCATGGTATCTCCCCTGCCAGGTAAGTATGAGTTGGAAGCATCAGAGACTGGCGCCTCCATCCCAGGCAGGGCCCCCAGGCTGACGGTGCTCAGATTCCAGAGATTCCAGGGTGCCGCACCGTTAAGGTCAGTCAGCCCGCCTCCGTCTGATGCCGGGTGTGTTGAAGAGGACCAAGCCCTTCTGCAAATTGACTAGGACAAGCAAGCCGGGAAAAGAAAGAAAAGACCAAGAGCTGGCGGGCCAGCTGCCTGCTTCCAAGGTCCTTTGTTTTGCCTTCAACACAACCATCAGGGGAGAGCGCGAACGCAGTCCCCCACTACCAGAAATTATGCAGTCGAGATTCCCACATTTGGGGAATTCGCAGGGGTCAGCACAGCCGGTGTGCAATGGCTGAGCCTCGCCCTGGGTGAACCACCTTCTTGATCATGGTATCTCCCCTGCCAGGTAAGTATGAGTTGGAAGCATCAGAGACTGGCGCCTCCATCCCAGGCAGGGCCCCCAGGCTGACGGTGCTCAGATTCCAGAGATTCCAGGGTGCCGCACCGTTA
The DNA here is from genome assembly GCA_030347415.2 of Decapterus maruadsi. Taxonomy (NCBI): domain Eukaryota; kingdom Metazoa; phylum Chordata; class Actinopteri; order Carangiformes; family Carangidae; genus Decapterus; species Decapterus maruadsi. The sequence continues at coordinate 37,016,842 of CM064903.1, read as the reverse complement.
AGGTCAGTCAGCCCGCCTCCGTCTGATGCCGGGTGTGTTGAAGAGGATCAAGCCCTTCTGCAAATTGACTAGGACAAGCAAGCCGGGAAAAGAAAGAAAAGACCAAGAGCTGGCGGGCCAGCTGCCTGCTTCCAAGGTCCTTTGTTTTGCCTTCAACACAACCATCAGGGGAGAGCGCGAACGCAGTCCCCCACTACCAGAAATTATGCAGTCGAGATTCCCACATTTGGGGAATTCGCAGGGGTCAGCACAGCCGGTGTGCAATGGCTGAGCCTCGCCCTGGGTGAACCACCTTCTTGATCATGGTATCTCCCCTGCCAGGTAAGTATGAGTTGGAAGCATCAGAGACTGGCGCCTCCATCCCAGGCAGGGCCCCCAGGCTGACGGTGCTCAGATTCCAGAGATTCCAGGGTGCCGCACCGTTAAGGTCAGTCAGCCCGCCTCCGTCTGATGCCGGGTGTGTTGAAGAGGATCAAGCCCTTCTGCAAATTGACTAGGACAAGCAAGCCGGGAAAAGAAAGAAAAGACCAAGAGCTGGCGGGCCAGCTGCCTGCTTCCAAGGTCCTTTGTTTTGCCTTCAACACAACCATCAGGGGAGAGCGCGAACGCAGTCCCCCACTACCAGAAATTATGCAGTCGAGATTCCCACATTTGGGGAATTCGCAGGGGTCAGCACAGCCGGTGTGCAATGGCTGAGCCTCGCCCTGGGTGAACCACCTTCTTGATCATGGTATCTCCCCTGCCAGGTAAGTATGAGTTGGAAGCATCAGAGACTGGCGCCTCCATCCCAGGCAGGGCCCCCAGGCTGACGGTGCTCAGATTCCAGAGATTCCAGGGTGCCGCACCGTTAAGGTCAGTCAGCCCGCCTCCGTCTGATGCCGGGTGTGTTGAAGAGGACCAAGCCCTTCTGCAAATTGACTAGGACAAGCAAGCCGGGAAAAGAAAGAAAAGACCAAGAGCTGGCGGGCCAGCTGCCTGCTTCCAAGGTCCTTTGTTTTGCCTTCAACACAACCATCAGGGGAGAGCGCGAACGCAGTCCCCCACTACCAGAAATTATGCAGTCGAGATTCCCACATTTGGGGAATTCGCAGGGGTCAGCACAGCCGGTGTGCAATGGCTGAGCCTCGCCCTGGGTGAACCACCTTCTTGATCATGGTATCTCCCCTGCCAGGTAAGTATGAGTTGGAAGCATCAGAGACTGGCGCCTCCATCCCAGGCAGGGCCCCCAGGCTGACGGTGCTCAGATTCCAGAGATTCCAGGGTGCCGCACCGTTAAGGTCAGTCAGCCCGCCTCCGTCTGATGCCGGGTGTGTTGAAGAGGACCAAGCCCTTCTGCAAATTGACTAGGACAAGCAAGCCGGGAAAAGAAAGAAAAGACCAAGAGCTGGCGGGCCAGCTGCCTGCTTCCAAGGTCCTTTGTTTTGCCTTCAACACAACCATCAGGGGAGAGCGCGAACGCAGTCCCCCACTACCAGAAATTATGCAGTCGAGATTCCCACATTTGGGGAATTCGCAGGGGTCAGCACAGCCGGTGTGCAATGGCTGAGCCTCGCCCTGGGTGAACCACCTTCTTGATCATGGTATCTCCCCTGCCAGGTAAGTATGAGTTGGAAGCATCAGAGACTGGCGCCTCCATCCCAGGCAGGGCCCCCAGGCTGACGGTGCTCAGATTCCAGAGATTCCAGGGTGCCGCACCGTTAAGGTCAGTCAGCCCGCCTCCGTCTGATGCCGGGTGTGTTGAAGAGGACCAAGCCCTTCTGCAAATTGACTAGGACAAGCAAGCCGGGAAAAGAAAGAAAAGACCAAGAGCTGGCGGGCCAGCTGCCTGCTTCCAAGGTCCTTTGTTTTGCCTTCAACACAACCATCAGGGGAGAGCGAACGCAGTCCCCCACTACCAGAAATTATGCAGTCGAGATTCCCACATTTGGGGAATTCGCAGGGGTCAGCACAGCCGGTGTGCAATGGCTGAGCCTCGCCCTGGGTGAACCACCTTCTTGATCATGGTATCTCCCCTGCCAGGTAAGTATGAGTTGGAAGCATCAGAGACTGGCGCCTCCATCCCAGGCAGGGCCCCCAGGCTGACGGTGCTCAGATTCCAGAGATTCCAGGGTGCCGCACCGTTAAGGTCAGTCAGCCCGCCTCCGTCTGATGCCGGGTGTGTTGAAGAGGACCAAGCCCTTCTGCAAATTGACTAGGACAAGCAAGCCGGGAAAAGAAAGAAAAGACCAAGAGCTGGCGGGCCAGCTGCCTGCTTCCAAGGTCCTTTGTTTTGCCTTCAACACAACCATCAGGGGAGAGCGAACGCAGTCCCCCACTACCAGAAATTATGCAGTCGAGATTCCCACATTTGGGGAATTCGCAGGGGTCAGCACAGCCGGTGTGCAATGGCTGAGCCTCGCCCTGGGTGAACCACCTTCTTGATCATGGTATCTCCCCTGCCAGGTAAGTATGAGTTGGAAGCATCAGAGACTGGCGCCTCCATCCCAGGCAGGGCCCCCAGGCTGACGGTGCTCAGATTCCAGAGATTCCAGGGTGCCGCACCGTTAAGGTCAGTCAGCCCGCCTCCGTCTGATGCCGGGTGTGTTGAAGAGGACCAAGCCCTTCTGCAAATTGACTAGGACAAGCAAGCCGGGAAAAGAAAGAAAAGACCAAGAGCTGGCGGGCCAGCTGCCTGCTTCCAAGGTCCTTTGTTTTGCCTTCAACACAACCATCAGGGGAGAGCGCGAACGCAGTCCCCCACTACCAGAAATTATGCAGTCGAGATTCCCACATTTGGGGAATTCGCAGGGGTCAGCACAGCCGGTGTGCAATGGCTGAGCCTCGCCCTGGGTGAACCACCTTCTTGATCATGGTATCTCCCCTGCCAGGTAAGTATGAGTTGGAAGCATCAGAGACTGGCGCCTCCATCCCAGGCAGGGCCCCCAGGCTGACGGTGCTCAGATTCCAGAGATTCCAGGGTGCCGCACCGTTAAGGTCAGTCAGCCCGCCTCCGTCTGATGCCGGGTGTGTTGAAGAGGACCAAGCCCTTCTGCAAATTGACTAGGACAAGCAAGCCGGGAAAAGAAAGAAAAGACCAAGAGCTGGCGGGCCAGCTGCCTGCTTCCAAGGTCCTTTGTTTTGCCTTCAACACAACCATCAGGGGAGAGCGCGAACGCAGTCCCCCACTACCAGAAATTATGCAGTCGAGATTCCCACATTTGGGGAATTCGCAGGGGTCAGCACAGCCGGTGTGCAATGGCTGAGCCTCGCCCTGGGTGAACCACCTTCTTGATCATGGTATCTCCCCTGCCAGGTAAGTATGAGTTGGAAGCATCAGAGACTGGCGCCTCCATCCCAGGCAGGGCCCCCAGGCTGACGGTGCTCAGATTCCAGAGATTCCAGGGTGCCGCACCGTTAAGGTCAGTCAGCCCGCCTCCGTCTGATGCCGGGTGTGTTGAAGAGGATCAAGCCCTTCTGCAAATTGACTAGGACAAGCAAGCCGGGAAAAGAAAGAAAAGACCAAGAGCTGGCGGGCCAGCTGCCTGCTTCCAAGGTCCTTTGTTTTGCCTTCAACACAACCATCAGGGGAGAGCGCGAACGCAGTCCCCCACTACCAGAAATTATGCAGTCGAGATTCCCACATTTGGGGAATTCGCAGGGGTCAGCACAGCCGGTGTGCAATGGCTGAGCCTCGCCCTGGGTGAACCACCTTCTTGATCATGGTATCTCCCCTGCCAGGTAAGTATGAGTTGGAAGCATCAGAGACTGGCGCCTCCATCCCAGGCAGGGCCCCCAGGCTGACGGTGCTCAGATTCCAGAGATTCCAGGGTGCCGCACCGTTAAGGTCAGTCAGCCCGCCTCCGTCTGATGCCGGGTGTGTTGAAGAGGATCAAGCCCTTCTGCAAATTGACTAGGACAAGCAAGCCGGGAAAAGAAAGAAAAGACCAAGAGCTGGCGGGCCAGCTGCCTGCTTCCAAGGTCCTTTGTTTTGCCTTCAACACAACCATCAGGGGAGAGCGCGAACGCAGTCCCCCACTACCAGAAATTATGCAGTCGAGATTCCCACATTTGGGGAATTCGCAGGGGTCAGCACAGCCGGTGTGCAATGGCTGAGCCTCGCCCTGGGTGAACCACCTTCTTGATCATGGTATCTCCCCTGCCAGGTAAGTATGAGTTGGAAGCATCAGAGACTGGCGCCTCCATCCCAGGCAGGGCCCCCAGGCTGACGGTGCTCAGATTCCAGAGATTCCAGGGTGCCGCACCGTTAAGGTCAGTCAGCCCGCCTCCGTCTGATGCCGGGTGTGTTGAAGAGGACCAAGCCCTTCTGCAAATTGACTAGGACAAGCAAGCCGGGAAAAGAAAGAAAAGACCAAGAGCTGGCGGGCCAGCTGCCTGCTTCCAAGGTCCTTTGTTTTGCCTTCAACACAACCATCAGGGGAGAGCGCGAACGCAGTCCCCCACTACCAGAAATTATGCAGTCGAGATTCCCACATTTGGGGAATTCGCAGGGGTCAGCACAGCCGGTGTGCAATGGCTGAGCCTCGCCCTGGGTGAACCACCTTCTTGATCATGGTATCTCCCCTGCCAGGTAAGTATGAGTTGGAAGCATCAGAGACTGGCGCCTCCATCCCAGGCAGGGCCCCCAGGCTGACGGTGCTCAGATTCCAGAGATTCCAGGGTGCCGCACCGTTAAGGTCAGTCAGCCCGCCTCCGTCTGATGCCGGGTGTGTTGAAGAGGACCAAGCCCTTCTGCAAATTGACTAGGACAAGCAAGCCGGGAAAAGAAAGAAAAGACCAAGAGCTGGCGGGCCAGCTGCCTGCTTCCAAGGTCCTTTGTTTTGCCTTCAACACAACCATCAGGGGAGAGCGCGAACGCAGTCCCCCACTACCAGAAATTATGCAGTCGAGATTCCCACATTTGGGGAATTCGCAGGGGTCAGCACAGCCGGTGTGCAATGGCTGAGCCTCGCCCTGGGTGAACCACCTTCTTGATCATGGTATCTCCCCTGCCAGGTAAGTATGAGTTGGAAGCATCAGAGACTGGCGCCTCCATCCCAGGCAGGGCCCCCAGGCTGACGGTGCTCAGATTCCAGAGATTCCAGGGTGCCGCACCGTTAAGGTCAGTCAGCCCGCCTCCGTCTGATGCCGGGTGTGTTGAAGAGGACCAAGCCCTTCTGCAAATTGACTAGGACAAGCAAGCAAGGGAAAAGAAAGAAAAGACCAAGAGCTGGCGGGCCAGCTGCCTGCTTCCAAGGTCCTTTGTTTTGCCTTCAACACAACCATCAGGGGAGAGCGCGAACGCAGTCCCCCACTACCAGAAATTATGCAGTCGAGATTCCCACATTTGGGGAATTCGCAGGGGTCAGCACAGCCGGTGTGCAATGGCTGAGCCTCGCCCTGGGTGAACCACCTTCTTGATCATGGTATCTCCCCTGCCAGGTAAGTATGAGTTGGAAGCATCAGAGACTGGCGCCTCCATCCCAGGCAGGGCCCCCAGGCTGACGGTGCTCAGATTCCAGAGATTCCAGGGTGCCGCACCGTTAAGGTCAGTCAGCCCGCCTCCGTCTGATGCCGGGTGTGTTGAAGAGGACCAAGCCCTTCTGCAAATTGACTAGGACAAGCAAGCAAGCGGGAAAAGAAAGAAAAGACCAAGAGCTGGCGGGCCAGCTGCCTGCTTCCAAGGTCCTTTGTTTTGCCTTCAACACAACCATCAGGGGAGAGCGCGAACGCAGTCCCCCACTACCAGAAATTATGCAGTCGAGATTCCCACATTTGGGGAATTCGCAGGGGTCAGCACAGCCGGTGTGCAATGGCTGAGCCTCGCCCTGGGTGAACCACCTTCTTGATCATGGTATCTCCCCTGCCAGGTAAGTATGAGTTGGAAGCATCAGAGACTGGCGCCTCCATCCCAGGCAGGGCCCCCAGGCTGACGGTGCTCAGATTCCAGAGATTCCAGGGTGCCGCACCGTTAAGGTCAGTCAGCCCGCCTCCGTCTGATGCCGGGTGTGTTGAAGAGGACCAAGCCCTTCTGCAAATTGACTAGGACAAGCAAGCCGGGAAAAGAAAGAAAAGACCAAGAGCTGGCGGGCCAGCTGCCTGCTTCCAAGGTCCTTTGTTTTGCCTTCAACACAACCATCAGGGGAGAGCGCGAACGCAGTCCCCCACTACCAGAAATTATGCAGTCGAGATTCCCACATTTGGGGAATTCGCAGGGGTCAGCACAGCCGGTGTGCAATGGCTGAGCCTCGCCCTGGGTGAACCACCTTCTTGATCATGGTATCTCCCCTGCCAGGTAAGTATGAGTTGGAAGCATCAGAGACTGGCGCCTCCATCCCAGGCAGGGCCCCCAGGCTGACGGTGCTCAGATTCCAGAGATTCCAGGGTGCCGCACCGTTAAGGTCAGTCAGCCCGCCTCCGTCTGATGCCGGGTGTGTTGAAGAGGACCAAGCCCTTCTGCAAATTGACTAGGACAAGCAAGCCGGGAAAAGAAAGAAAAGACCAAGAGCTGGCGGGCCAGCTGCCTGCTTCCAAGGTCCTTTGTTTTGCCTTCAACACAACCATCAGGGGAGAGCGCGAACGCAGTCCCCCACTACCAGAAATTATGCAGTCGAGATTCCCACATTTGGGGAATTCGCAGGGGTCAGCACAGCCGGTGTGCAATGGCTGAGCCTCGCCCTGGGTGAACCACCTTCTTGATCATGGTATCTCCCCTGCCAGGTAAGTATGAGTTGGAAGCATCAGAGACTGGCGCCTCCATCCCAGGCAGGGCCCCCAGGCTGACGGTGCTCAGATTCCAGAGATTCCAGGGTGCCGCACCGTTAAGGTCAGTCAGCCCGCCTCCGTCTGATGCCGGGTGTGTTGAAGAGGACCAAGCCCTTCTGCAAATTGACTAGGACAAGCAAGCCGGGAAAAGAAAGAAAAGACCAAGAGCTGGCGGGCCAGCTGCCTGCTTCCAAGGTCCTTTGTTTTGCCTTCAACACAACCATCAGGGGAGAGCGCGAACGCAGTCCCCCACTACCAGAAATTATGCAGTCGAGATTCCCACATTTGGGGAATTCGCAGGGGTCAGCACAGCCGGTGTGCAATGGCTGAGCCTCGCCCTGGGTGAACCACCTTCTTGATCATGGTATCTCCCCTGCCAGGTAAGTATGAGTTGGAAGCATCAGAGACTGGCGCCTCCATCCCAGGCAGGGCCCCCAGGCTGACGGTGCTCAGATTCCAGAGATTCCAGGGTGCCGCACCGTTAAGGTCAGTCAGCCCGCCTCCGTCTGATGCCGGGTGTGTTGAAGAGGATCAAGCCCTTCTGCAAATTGACTAGGACAAGCAAGCCGGGAAAAGAAAGAAAAGACCAAGAGCTGGCGGGCCAGCTGCCTGCTTCCAAGGTCCTTTGTTTTGCCTTCAACACAACCATCAGGGGAGAGCGCGAACGCAGTCCCCCACTACCAGAAATTATGCAGTCGAGATTCCCACATTTGGGGAATTCGCAGGGGTCAGCACAGCCGGTGTGCAATGGCTGAGCCTCGCCCTGGGTGAACCACCTTCTTGATCATGGTATCTCCCCTGCCAGGTAAGTATGAGTTGGAAGCATCAGAGACTGGCGCCTCCATCCCAGGCAGGGCCCCCAGGCTGACGGTGCTCAGATTCCAGAGATTCCAGGGTGCCGCACCGTTAAGGTCAGTCAGCCCGCCTCCGTCTGATGCCGGGTGTGTTGAAGAGGACCAAGCCCTTCTGCAAATTGACTAGGACAAGCAAGCCGGGAAAAGAAAGAAAAGACCAAGAGCTGGCGGGCCAGCTGCCTGCTTCCAAGGTCCTTTGTTTTGCCTTCAACACAACCATCAGGGGAGAGCGCGAACGCAGTCCCCCACTACCAGAAATTATGCAGTCGAGATTCCCACATTTGGGGAATTCGCAGGGGTCAGCACAGCCGGTGTGCAATGGCTGAGCCTCGCCCTGGGTGAACCACCTTCTTGATCATGGTATCTCCCCTGCCAGGTAAGTATGAGTTGGAAGCATCAGAGACTGGCGCCTCCATCCCAGGCAGGGCCCCCAGGCTGACGGTGCTCAGATTCCAGAGATTCCAGGGTGCCGCACCGTTAAGGTCAGTCAGCCCGCCTCCGTCTGATGCCGGGTGTGTTGAAGAGGACCAAGCCCTTCTGCAAATTGACTAGGACAAGCAAGCCGGGAAAAGAAAGAAAAGACCAAGAGCTGGCGGGCCAGCTGCCTGCTTCCAAGGTCCTTTGTTTTGCCTTCAACACAACCATCAGGGGAGAGCGCGAACGCAGTCCCCCACTACCAGAAATTATGCAGTCGAGATTCCCACATTTGGGGAATTCGCAGGGGTCAGCACAGCCGGTGTGCAATGGCTGAGCCTCGCCCTGGGTGAACCACCTTCTTGATCATGGTATCTCCCCTGCCAGGTAAGTATGAGTTGGAAGCATCAGAGACTGGCGCCTCCATCCCAGGCAGGGCCCCCAGGCTGACGGTGCTCAGATTCCAGAGATTCCAGGGTGCCGCACCGTTAAGGTCAGTCAGCCCGCCTCCGTCTGATGCCGGGTGTGTTGAAGAGGATCAAGCCCTTCTGCAAATTGACTAGGACAAGCAAGCCGGGAAAAGAAAGAAAAGACCAAGAGCTGGCGGGCCAGCTGCCTGCTTCCAAGGTCCTTTGTTTTGCCTTCAACACAACCATCAGGGGAGAGCGCGAACGCAGTCCCCCACTACCAGAAATTATGCAGTCGAGATTCCCACATTTGGGGAATTCGCAGGGGTCAGCACAGCCGGTGTGCAATGGCTGAGCCTCGCCCTGGGTGAACCACCTTCTTGATCATGGTATCTCCCCTGCCAGGTAAGTATGAGTTGGAAGCATCAGAGACTGGCGCCTCCATCCCAGGCAGGGCCCCCAGGCTGACGGTGCTCAGATTCCAGAGATTCCAGGGTGCCGCACCGTTAAGGTCAGTCAGCCCGCCTCCGTCTGATGCCGGGTGTGTTGAAGAGGACCAAGCCCTTCTGCAAATTGACTAGGACAAGCAAGCCGGGAAAAGAAAGAAAAGACCAAGAGCTGGCGGGCCAGCTGCCTGCTTCCAAGGTCCTTTGTTTTGCCTTCAACACAACCATCAGGGGAGAGCGCGAACGCAGTCCCCCACTACCAGAAATTATGCAGTCGAGATTCCCACATTTGGGGAATTCGCAGGGGTCAGCACAGCCGGTGTGCAATGGCTGAGCCTCGCCCTGGGTGAACCACCTTCTTGATCATGGTATCTCCCCTGCCAGGTAAGTATGAGTTGGAAGCATCAGAGACTGGCGCCTCCATCCCAGGCAGGGCCCCCAGGCTGACGGTGCTCAGATTCCAGAGATTCCAGGGTGCCGCACCGTTAAGGTCAGTCAGCCCGCCTCCGTCTGATGCCGGGTGTGTTGAAGAGGACCAAGCCCTTCTGCAAATTGACTAGGACAAGCAAGCCGGGAAAAGAAAGAAAAGACCAAGAGCTGGCGGGCCAGCTGCCTGCTTCCAAGGTCCTTTGTTTTGCCTTCAACACAACCATCAGGGGAGAGCGCGAACGCAGTCCCCCACTACCAGAAATTATGCAGTCGAGATTCCCACATTTGGGGAATTCGCAGGGGTCAGCACAGCCGGTGTGCAATGGCTGAGCCTCGCCCTGGGTGAACCACCTTCTTGATCATGGTATCTCCCCTGCCAGGTAAGTATGAGTTGGAAGCATCAGAGACTGGCGCCTCCATCCCAGGCAGGGCCCCCAGGCTGACGGTGCTCAGATTCCAGAGATTCCAGGGTGCCGCACCGTTAAGGTCAGTCAGCCCGCCTCCGTCTGATGCCGGGTGTGTTGAAGAGGACCAAGCCCTTCTGCAAATTGACTAGGACAAGCAAGCCGGGAAAAGAAAGAAAAGACCAAGAGCTGGCGGGCCAGCTGCCTGCTTCCAAGGTCCTTTGTTTTGCCTTCAACACAACCATCAGGGGAGAGCGCGAACGCAGTCCCCCACTACCAGAAATTATGCAGTCGAGATTCCCACATTTGGGGAATTCGCAGGGGTCAGCACAGCCGGTGTGCAATGGCTGAGCCTCGCCCTGGGTGAACCACCTTCTTGATCATGGTATCTCCCCTGCCAGGTAAGTATGAGTTGGAAGCATCAGAGACTGGCGCCTCCATCCCAGGCAGGGCCCCCAGGCTGACGGTGCTCAGATTCCAGAGATTCCAGGGTGCCGCACCGTTAAGGTCAGTCAGCCCGCCTCCGTCTGATGCCGGGTGTGTTGAAGAGGACCAAGCCCTTCTGCAAATTGACTAGGACAAGCAAGCCGGGAAAAGAAAGAAAAGACCAAGAGCTGGCGGGCCAGCTGCCTGCTTCCAAGGTCCTTTGTTTTGCCTTCAACACAACCATCAGGGGAGAGCGCGAACGCAGTCCCCCACTACCAGAAATTATGCAGTCGAGATTCCCACATTTGGGGAATTCGCAGGGGTCAGCACAGCCGGTGTGCAATGGCTGAGCCTCGCCCTGGGTGAACCACCTTCTTGATCATGGTATCTCCCCTGCCAGGTAAGTATGAGTTGGAAGCATCAGAGACTGGCGCCTCCATCCCAGGCAGGGCCCCCAGGCTGACGGTGCTCAGATTCCAGAGATTCCAGGGTGCCGCACCGTTAAGGTCAGTCAGCCCGCCTCCGTCTGATGCCGGGTGTGTTGAAGAGGACCAAGCCCTTCTGCAAATTGACTAGGACAAGCAAGCCGGGAAAAGAAAGAAAAGACCAAGAGCTGGCGGGCCAGCTGCCTGCTTCCAAGGTCCTTTGTTTTGCCTTCAACACAACCATCAGGGGAGAGCGCGAACGCAGTCCCCCACTACCAGAAATTATGCAGTCGAGATTCCCACATTTGGGGAATTCGCAGGGGTCAGCACAGCCGGTGTGCAATGGCTGAGCCTCGCCCTGGGTGAACCACCTTCTTGATCATGGTATCTCCCCTGCCAGGTAAGTATGAGTTGGAAGCATCAGAGACTGGCGCCTCCATCCCAGGCAGGGCCCCCAGGCTGACGGTGCTCAGATTCCAGAGATTCCAGGGTGCCGCACCGTTAAGGTCAGTCAGCCCGCCTCCGTCTGATGCCGGGTGTGTTGAAGAGGACCAAGCCCTTCTGCAAATTGACTAGGACAAGCAAGCCGGGAAAAGAAAGAAAAGACCAAGAGCTGGCGGGCCAGCTGCCTGCTTCCAAGGTCCTTTGTTTTGCCTTCAACACAACCATCAGGGGAGAGCGCGAACGCAGTCCCCCACTACCAGAAATTATGCAGTCGAGATTCCCACATTTGGGGAATTCGCAGGGGTCAGCACAGCCGGTGTGCAATGGCTGAGCCTCGCCCTGGGTGAACCACCTTCTTGATCATGGTATCTCCCCTGCCAGGTAAGTATGAGTTGGAAGCATCAGAGACTGGCGCCTCCATCCCAGGCAGGGCCCCCAGGCTGACGGTGCTCAGATTCCAGAGATTCCAGGGTGCCGCACCGTTAAGGTCAGTCAGCCCGCCTCCGTCTGATGCCGGGTGTGTTGAAGAGGACCAAGCCCTTCTGCAAATTGACTAGGACAAGCAAGCCGGGAAAAGAAAGAAAAGACCAAGAGCTGGCGGGCCAGCTGCCTGCTTCCAAGGTCCTTTGTTTTGCCTTCAACACAACCATCAGGGGAGAGCGCGAACGCAGTCCCCCACTACCAGAAATTATGCAGTCGAGATTCCCACATTTGGGGAATTCGCAGGGGTCAGCACAGCCGGTGTGCAATGGCTGAGCCTCGCCCTGGGTGAACCACCTTCTTGATCATGGTATCTCCCCTGCCAGGTAAGTATGAGTTGGAAGCATCAGAGACTGGCGCCTCCATCCCAGGCAGGGCCCCCAGGCTGACGGTGCTCAGATTCCAGAGATTCCAGGGTGCCGCACCGTTAAGGTCAGTCAGCCCGCCTCCGTCTGATGCCGGGTGTGTTGAAGAGGACCAAGCCCTTCTGCAAATTGACTAGGACAAGCAAGCCGGGAAAAGAAAGAAAAGACCAAGAGCTGGCGGGCCAGCTGCCTGCTTCCAAGGTCCTTTGTTTTGCCTTCAACACAACCATCAGGGGAGAGCGCGAACGCAGTCCCCCACTACCAGAAATTATGCAGTCGAGATTCCCACATTTGGGGAATTCGCAGGGGTCAGCACAGCCGGTGTGCAATGGCTGAGCCTCGCCCTGGGTGAACCACCTTCTTGATCATGGTATCTCCCCTGCCAGGTAAGTATGAGTTGGAAGCATCAGAGACTGGCGCCTCCATCCCAGGCAGGGCCCCCAGGCTGACGGTGCTCAGATTCCAGAGATTCCAGGGTGCCGCACCGTTAAGGTCAGTCAGCCCGCCTCCGTCTGATGCCGGGTGTGTTGAAGAGGATCAAGCCCTTCTGCAAATTGACTAGGACAAGCAAGCCGGGAAAAGAAAGAAAAGACCAAGAGCTGGCGGGCCAGCTGCCTGCTTCCAAGGTCCTTTGTTTTGCCTTCAACACAACCATCAGGGGAGAGCGCGAACGCAGTCCCCCACTACCAGAAATTATGCAGTCGAGATTCCCACATTTGGGGAATTCGCAGGGGTCAGCACAGCCGGTGTGCAATGGCTGAGCCTCGCCCTGGGTGAACCACCTTCTTGATCATGGTATCTCCCCTGCCAGGTAAGTATGAGTTGGAAGCATCAGAGACTGGCGCCTCCATCCCAGGCAGGGCCCCCAGGCTGACGGTGCTCAGATTCCAGAGATTCCAGGGTGCCGCACCGTTAAGGTCAGTCAGCCCGCCTCCGTCTGATGCCGGGTGTGTTGAAGAGGATCAAGCCCTTCTGCAAATTGACTAGGACAAGCAAGCCGGGAAAAGAAAGAAAAGACCAAGAGCTGGCGGGCCAGCTGCCTGCTTCCAAGGTCCTTTGTTTTGCCTTCAACACAACCATCAGGGGAGAGCGCGAACGCAGTCCCCCACTACCAGAAATTATGCAGTCGAGATTCCCACATTTGGGGAATTCGCAGGGGTCAGCACAGCCGGTGTGCAATGGCTGAGCCTCGCCCTGGGTGAACCACCTTCTTGATCATGGTATCTCCCCTGCCAGGTAAGTATGAGTTGGAAGCATCAGAGACTGGCGCCTCCATCCCAGGCAGGGCCCCCAGGCTGACGGTGCTCAGATTCCAGAGATTCCAGGGTGCCGCACCGTTAAGGTCAGTCAGCCCGCCTCCGTCTGATGCCGGGTGTGTTGAAGAGGACCAAGCCCTTCTGCAAATTGACTAGGACAAGCAAGCCGGGAAAAGAAAGAAAAGACCAAGAGCTGGCGGGCCAGCTGCCTGCTTCCAAGGTCCTTTGTTTTGCCTTCAACACAACCATCAGGGGAGAGCGCGAACGCAGTCCCCCACTACCAGAAATTATGCAGTCGAGATTCCCACATTTGGGGAATTCGCAGGGGTCAGCACAGCCGGTGTGCAATGGCTGAGCCTCGCCCTGGGTGAACCACCTTCTTGATCATGGTATCTCCCCTGCCAGGTAAGTATGAGTTGGAAGCATCAGAGACTGGCGCCTCCATCCCAGGCAGGGCCCCCAGGCTGACGGTGCTCAGATTCCAGAGATTCCAGGGTGCCGCACCGTTAAGGTCAGTCAGCCCGCCTCCGTCTGATGCCGGGTGTGTTGAAGAGGATCAAGCCCTTCTGCAAATTGACTAGGACAAGCAAGCCGGAAAAGAAAGAAAAGACCAAGAGCTGGCGGGCCAGCTGCCTGCTTCCAAGGTCCTTTGTTTTGCCTTCAACACAACCATCAGGGGAGAGCGCGAACGCAGTCCCCCACTACCAGAAATTATGCAGTCGAGATTCCCACATTTGGGGAATTCGCAGGGGTCAGCACAGCCGGTGTGCAATGGCTGAGCCTCGCCCTGGGTGAACCACCTTCTTGATCATGGTATCTCCCCTGCCAGGTAAGTATGAGTTGGAAGCATCAGAGACTGGCGCCTCCATCCCAGGCAGGGCCCCCAGGCTGACGGTGCTCAGATTCCAGAGATTCCAGGGTGCCGCACCGTTAAGGTCAGTCAGCCCGCCTCCGTCTGATGCCGGGTGTGTTGAAGAGGACCAAGCCCTTCTGCAAATTGACTAGGACAAGCAAGCCGGGAAAAGAAAGAAAAGACCAAGAGCTGGCGGGCCAGCTGCCTGCTTCCAAGGTCCTTTGTTTTGCCTTCAACACAACCATCAGGGGAGAGCGCGAACGCAGTCCCCCACTACCAGAAATTATGCAGTCGAGATTCCCACATTTGGGGAATTCGCAGGGGTCAGCACAGCCGGTGTGCAATGGCTGAGCCTCGCCCCCTGGGTGAACCACCTTCTTGATCATGGTATCTCCCCTGCCAGGTAAGTATGAGTTGGAAGCATCAGAGACTGGCGCCTCCATCCCAGGCAGGGCCCCCAGGCTGACGGTGCTCAGATTCCAGAGATTCCAGGGTGCCGCACCGTTAAGGTCAGTCAGCCCGCCTCCGTCTGATGCCGGGTGTGTTGAAGAGGACCAAGCCCTTCTGCAAATTGACTAGGACAAGCAAGCCGGGAAAAGAAAGAAAAGACCAAGAGCTGGCGGGCCAGCTGCCTGCTTCCAAGGTCCTTTGTTTTGCCTTCAACACAACCATCAGGGGAGAGCGCGAACGCAGTCCCCCACTACCAGAAATTATGCAGTCGAGATTCCCACATTTGGGGAATTCGCAGGGGTCAGCACAGCCGGTGTGCAATGGCTGAGCCTCGCCCTGGGTGAACCACCTTCTTGATCATGGTATCTCCCCTGCCAGGTAAGTATGAGTTGGAAGCATCAGAGACTGGCGCTCCATCCCAGGCAGGGCCCCCAGGCTGACGGTGCTCAGATTCCAGAGATTCCAGGGTGCCGCACCGTTAAGGTCAGTCAGCCCGCCTCCGTCTGATGCCGGGTGTGTTGAAGAGGATCAAGCCCTTCTGCAAATTGACTAGGACAAGCAAGCCGGGAAAAGAAAGAAAAGACCAAGAGCTGGCGGGCCAGCTGCCTGCTTCCAAGGTCCTTTGTTTTGCCTTCAACACAACCATCAGGGGAGAGCGCGAACGCAGTCCCCCACTACCAGAAATTATGCAGTCGAGATTCCCACATTTGGGGAATTCGCAGGGGTCAGCACAGCCGGTGTGCAATGGCTGAGCCTCGCCCTGGGTGAACCACCTTCTTGATCATGGTATCTCCCCTGCCAGGTAAGTATGAGTTGGAAGCATCAGAGACTGGCGCCTCCATCCCAGGCAGGGCCCCCAGGCTGACGGTGCTCAGATTCCAGAGATTCCAGGGTGCCGCACCGTTAAGGTCAGTCAGCCCGCCTCCGTCTGATGCCGGGTGTGTTGAAGAGGACCAAGCCCTTCTGCAAATTGACTAGGACAAGCAAGCCGGGAAAAGAAAGAAAAGACCAAGAGCTGGCGGGCCAGCTGCCTGCTTCCAAGGTCCTTTGTTTTGCCTTCAACACAACCATCAGGGGAGAGCGCGAACGCAGTCCCCCACTACCAGAAATTATGCAGTCGAGATTCCCACATTTGGGGAATTCGCAGGGGTCAGCACAGCCGGTGTGCAATGGCTGAGCCTCGCCCTGGGTGAACCACCTTCTTGATCATGGTATCTCCCCTGCCAGGTAAGTATGAGTTGGAAGCATCAGAGACTGGCGCCTCCATCCCAGGCAGGGCCCCCAGGCTGACGGTGCTCAGATTCCAGAGATTCCAGGGTGCCGCACCGTTAAGGTCAGTCAGCCCGCCTCCGTCTGATGCCGGGTGTGTTGAAGAGGATCAAGCCCTTCTGCAAATTGACTAGGACAAGCAAGCCGGAAAAAGAAAGAAAAGACCAAGAGCTGGCGGGTCAGCTGCCTGCTTCCAAGGTCCTTTGTTTTGCCTTCAACACAACCATCAGGGGAGAGCGCGAACGCAGTCCCCCACTACCAGAAATTATGCAGTCGAGATTCCCACATTTGGGGAATTCGCAGGGGTCAGCACAGCCGGTGTGCAATGGCTGAGCCTCGCCCTGGGTGAACCACCTTCTTGATCATGGTATCTCCCCTGCCAGGTAAGTATGAGTTGGAAGCATCAGAGACTGGCGCCTCCATCCCAGGCAGGGCCCCCAGGCTGACGGTGCTCAGATTCCAGAGATTCCAGGGTGCCGCACCGTTAAGGTCAGTCAGCCCGCCTCCGTCTGATGCCGGGTGTGTTGAAGAGGACCAAGCCCTTCTGCAAATTGACTAGGACAAGCAAGCCGGGAAAAGAAAGAAAAGACCAAGAGCTGGCGGGCCAGCTGCCTGCTTCCAAGGTCCTTTGTTTTGCCTTCAACACAACCATCAGGGGAGAGCGCGAACGCAGTCCCCCACTACCAGAAATTATGCAGTCGAGATTCCCACATTTGGGGAATTCGCAGGGGTCAGCACAGCCGGTGTGCAATGGCTGAGCCTCGCCCTGGGTGAACCACCTTCTTGATCATGGTATCTCCCCTGCCAGGTAAGTATGAGTTGGAAGCATCAGAGACTGGCGCCTCCATCCCAGGCAGGGCCCCCAGGCTGACGGTGCTCAGATTCCAGAGATTCCAGGGTGCCGCACCGTTAAGGTCAGTCAGCCCGCCTCCATCTGATGCCGGGTGTGTTGAAGAGGACCAAGCCCTTCTGCAAATTGACTAGGACAAGCAAGCCGGGAAAAGAAAGAAAAGACCAAGAGCTGGCGGGCCAGCTGCCTGCTTCCAAGGTCCTTTGTTTTGCCTTCAACACAACCATCAGGGGAGAGCGCGAACGCAGTCCCCCACTACCAGAAATTATGCAGTCGAGATTCCCACATTTGGGGAATTCGCAGGGGTCAGCACAGCCGGTGTGCAATGGCTGAGCCTCGCCCTGGGTGAACCACCTTCTTGATCATGGTATCTCCCCTGCCAGGTAAGTATGAGTTGGAAGCATCAGAGACTGGCGCCTCCATCCCAGGCAGGGCCCCCAGGCTGACGGTGCTCAGATTCCAGAGATTCCAGGGTGCCGCACCGTTAAGGTCAGTCAGCCCGCCTCCGTCTGATGGCGGGTGTGTTGAAGAGGACCAAGCCCTTCTGCAAATTGACTAGGACAAGCAAGCAAGCCGGGAAAAGAAAGAAAAGACCAAGAGCTGGCGGGCCAGCTGCCTGCTTCCAAGGTCCTTTGTTTTGCCTTCAACACAACCATCAGGGGAGAGCGCGAACGCAGTCCCCCACTACCAGAAATTATGCAGTCGAGATTCCCACATTTGGGGAATTCGCAGGGGTCAGCACAGCCGGTGTGCAATGGCTGAGCCTCGCCCTGGGTGAACCACCTTCTTGATCATGGTATCTCCCCTGCCAGGTAAGTATGAGTTGGAAGCATCAGAGACTGGCGCCTCCATCCCAGGCAGGGCCCCCAGGCTGACGGTGCTCAGATTCCAGAGATTCCAGGGTGCCGCACCGTTAAGGTCAGTCAGCCCGCCTCCATCTGATGCCGGGTGTGTTGAAGAGGACCAAGCCCTTCTGCAAATTGACTAGGACAAGCAAGCCGGGAAAAGAAAGAAAAGACCAAGAGCTGGCGGGCCAGCTGCCTGCTTCCAAGGTCCTTTGTTTTGCCTTCAACACAACCATCAGGGGAGAGCGCGAACGCAGTCCCCCACTACCAGAAATTATGCAGTCGAGATTCCCACATTTGGGGAATTTGCAGGGGTCAGCACAGCCGGTGTGCAATGGCTGAGCCTCGCCCTGGGTGAACCACCTTCTTGATCATGGTATCTCCCCTGCCAGGTAAGTATGAGTTGGAAGCATCAGAGACTGGCGCCTCCATCCCAGGCAGGGCCCAGGCTGACGGTGCTCAGATTCCAGAGATTCCAGGGTGCCGCACCGTTAAGGTCAGTCAGCCCGCCTCCGTCTGATGCCGGGTGTGTTGAAGAGGACCAAGCCCTTCTGCAAATTGACTAGGACAAGCAAGCAAGCCGGGAAAAGAAAGAAAAGACCAAGAGCTGGCGGGCCAGCTGCCTGCTTCCAAGGTCCTTTGTTTTGCCTTCAACACAACCATCAGGGGAGAGCGCGAACGCAGTCCCCCACTACCAGAAATTATGCAGTCGAGATTCCCACATTTGGGGAATTCGCAGGGGTCAGCACAGCCGGTGTGCAATGGCTGAGCCTCGCCCTGGGTGAACCACCTTCTTGATCATGGTATCTCCCCTGCCAGGTAAGTATGAGTTGGAAGCATCAGAGACTGGCGCCTCCATCCCAGGCAGGGCCCCCAGGCTGACGGTGCTCAGATTCCAGAGATTCCAGGGTGCCGCACCGTTAAGGTCAGTCAGCCCGCCTCCGTCTGATGCCGGGTGTGTTGAAGAGGACCAAGCCCTTCTGCAAATTGACTAGGACAAGCAAGCAAGCCGGGAAAAGAAAGAAAAGACCAAGAGCTGGCGGGCCAGCTGCCTGCTTCCAAGGTCCTTTGTTTTGCCTTCAACACAACCATCAGGGGAGAGCGCGAACGCAGTCCCCCACTACCAGAAATTATGCAGTCGAGATTCCCACATTTGGGGAATTCGCAGGGGTCAGCACAGCCGGTGTGCAATGGCTGAGCCTCGCCCTGGGTGAACCACCTTCTTGATCATGGTATCTCCCCTGCCAGGTAAGTATGAGTTGGAAGCATCAGAGACTGGCGCCTCCATCCCAGGCAGGGCCCCCAGGCTGACGGTGCTCAGATTCCAGAGATTCCAGGGTGCCGCACCGTTAAGGTCAGTCAGCCCGCCTCCGTCTGATGCCGGGTGTGTTGAAGAGGATCAAGCCCTTCTGCAAATTGACTAGGACAAGCAAGCCGGGAAAAGAAAGAAAAGACCAAGAGCTGGCGGGCCAGCTGCCTGCTTCCAAGGTCCTTTGTTTTGACTTCAACACAACCATCAGGGGAGAGCGCGAACGCAGTCCCCCACTACCAGAAATTATGCAGTCGAGATTCCCACATTTGGGGAATTCGCAGGGGTCAGCACAGCCGGTGTGCAATGGCTGAGCCTCGCCCTGGGTGAACCACTTTTTAGATGCTTTATTGATTTCCATCACAATAGTATACAATATCAATTAATAAAACTACAACCTGAACAATTACAACAATATAGGACAATATCAAAATTTTACAATCATTCCTATGAAACAAAACAAAACAAGTCAATACAAGATACATTCAAATTACATTCTACTTCAGCCATCAGATCATTCAAACAATTTTGTTTTTATAGAAGAGTTACCAGTTTTCCACAGTTTTTTCACTTCTGACTCTGTACATTTGACTCTGTCTCTAAGTATATAATCCCGAACCATTGTGAGGCTGACCTTTACAAGCCCTTCTGCATTGACTAGGACAAGCAAGCCGGGAAAAAGAAAAGACCATTGAATCAGGTGACAATAAACATTTTTTAAAAACTATCAGATTTCTCCCTCTCCAGATTCCTTCTTTGACACAGTTAATGGCAGCCCACCATCTCTTAAATTTTGTGTTGTCAGTGGCACCAACTTCACCATATAAAACATCATTTTCAGTCGGGTCTCGATAGAGTTCAGATAGCCAAGGTCTCAAGAGTTCCCACACCTTCTGAGAAAAAGGGCAAAACCAAAAAAGATGGGCCACACTTTCATCCTCATTACAATTTAACCTTGGGCATTTTTCATTATTCGAACATCCCCTTTTTTTAAGGAGGAGTCTTGTTGGAAGACAGTTCAGAGCTATTTTCCAAGCTAAATCTTTGTGTGCGTTAAACAAGAATGGTGAGTTAACATTTTTCCAGACTTGAATACATTTTGTTTCCGGTAAAATTCCAACTGGTACTAAGCGTTCGTTTCGAGGCAAAATGCTTCTCTCAATGGTACTTCTATGTACATGCCTGATTTGACGTTCTTCCAAATTAGTGGCCCTTAAGAGTGTCATGGCTTTTTCATATATTGTTGGTCTTGTTTCTGCATGGGGAATATGGAGAGGGAGTCTTTGGCCCATCTTTCTAAAAATCATTGGACCAACCCAAAACTTTGCAAAGCACATCCAGAGGCTCACAGACTTTTCATTCAGAACAGCATTCAAAATGGGGGACAGAAACAATGCATTTAGTTTTGCCCCTAGCTCTGGTACTGCCTTCCCCCCTTTTTCTAGAGGTTTGTACATTACTTCTCTTTTGACGTATTCCTGATATGAGCCCCAGATAAACTGGAACATGATTCTCCTCAGGGATGTGAGGAACGATCTAGGCACCGGCAGACTGGCGGCTAAAAAGGTCAAGGAGGCTAACACATCTGCCTTGATGACAAGAACTTTCCCAGTAAAGGTAAGTTCCCTGTCTTCCCATTGCATTAGTTTGCCTTTGATCTTTGAGAGTCTACCCTCCCAATTAACCTTTTCCATGTCTTTCCCTATTTCGATTCCCAAGATTTTCAATCTTTCCTGCTTTTCCCTTAACCCCAGGTCTGGTTTTTCTTTTTGCCAGTTGAGATACAATATTTCACTCTTTGCCTTATTCACTTTAGCCCCAGATGCAAGAGAAAACTGTTCACACCATCTAAGAGCGTTAAGGAGTGAGCTATTGCTTGTACATAAAATTGTCATGTCATCCATATACAGGGTCAATTTAGCTTCTTTACCGCCACTGCCTGGGACAAGAAGTCCTTTAACAGAGTTATCTTTTCTTATCGCACAGGCTAGTGGTTCCATGCTCAGGATGAACAATAAAACAGATAAAGGGCAACCTTGTCTGACTCCTGATGAAACTTGGGTGAACCACCTTCTTGATCATGGTATCTCCCCTGCCAGGTAAGTATGAGTTGGAAGCATCAGAGACTGGCGCCTCCATCCCAGGCAGGGCCCCCAGGCTGACGGTGCTCAGATTCCAGAGATTCCAGGGTGCCGCACCGTTAAGGTCAGTCAGCCCGCCTCCGTCTGATGCCGGGTGTGTTGAAGAGGATCAAGCCCTTCTGCAAATTGACTAGGACAAGCAAGCCGGGAAAAGAAAGAAAAGACCAAGAGCTGGCGGGCCAGCTGCCTGCTTCCAAGGTCCTTTGTTTTGCCTTCAACACAACCATCAGGGGAGAGCGCGAACGCAGTCCCCCACTACCAGAAATTATGCAGTCGAGATTCCCACATTTGGGGAATTCGCAGGTGTCCTGTCTACGGTAGTGCAATTGTCTACACTCACTGTAGACAATTAACAACCATAATTGGGCGAACCGACCGTAGACTCCCAATCGCCGTACGAGTTGACCGTAGACAGACCAATCACGCGTCAGCACCGTAAATCGTCCCGCCCAATGCGGCCCCGTCCCGCCCCTTACAAAGATTTTAAATTGTTTGAGAGCGACTACGTACCGGTTGAGAGAGTGATGGTCGATCGATTGACAGCTAACATTAAATAGACAAGATTGATTGAAACAATATTGTACGCTATTGTTTTACCGGCAAAAGTCCGTGGCTTCACAGGTAAGATCGCCTACCAACACAAACGTTAGCGCACTTCATTCAATCAATGTATTTTACCGGCCGCTATTTCATTCATTAAAACCCGCGCATTTCCTGTCAAAATGAAATGTAAAAACAAAACTTAAAAATGATTATTTTTACACTGTGTTTTTTATTTATTTACATCTTCTAAAATGAAAATGCCTTTTTTAGGTCTCCAATAAAACCGGAGCGGGTGGCAGTACCGGAGGATAACGTTAGCCTGCATTTATTCTTTATAGCTAATAAAAACAATCATAAAAAATAGCGCTGTCTGTGTGTCTGTCTTTCTTTCGTATTTTGGAAAATGTTGTAACGTTTATCATGTTTTATGTTTAATTAATACATCTGGAATCAATAACGTCATGTGGAACCGGTGCACAACCTGGGGTGAACAAAAGAATCAATTCGGATCGGACGTCTGGCTTCCTTCATTTATTGATTGATTGATTGATTTATTTATTTATTTAATAAAAATGTAAAGCACATCTGTGTTTGATCAGTGCGCCATTGTGTGTTTTTACACATCGTTGAGTGCCTGTGAGTTTGATTTAACATTTCTGAACAGCTACAGGTGGAGGGTGTGTGAGCACATGTCCACCTTGTTGTAGGCCTAAATTAACTTATAACGTAGCCTATTGTTATTGTAAATAAAACATTTTAAATAAGTATTAACGCGGCTCTCGGGATTTGTTTTTCCATCATTATTTTATTATAGCTGGGTTTCTTTTTTTTGTTACTTTACTGCATTAGGCTATTGTTCCCTGTACCTTCCCTGTAACTGTTAGCCTATCAACCAGATCGTAGCCAAATTGAATGAATAAAAGTATTAATAAAATAGTCATTGCATTAATAAAATTATTCTGAATAAATGTATTTATAATAATTATTAATACATGACTCTATAAGATTGCCTTCCTACCTGCATGACGAGCAATAAACTGCCCCTCAGTTTCTCTGAAGCCACTCGTTCCTCGTGGTTGTCTCCTGACCTTGGAACGTCAGGGGTCACCCTTCAGCCACGTGAAAGTGGCTTTGCAGGCGTATCCTAGCAACACAACTGTGACACAGCATCATAACGTTGTCTAAAAAAAACTAAAATAATAGTAAATTATTCTTCAAATTAAATTATTAAACATCTGTTTATCAATAAATGTATCTGGAGACTTTTGTAGACACATCATTCAATTAAATAATAAGAATAGCATTTTAAAAAATTAACAAATTTAGAATCACTTATTTAAAATTCTGCATCTCCATCTTGAACTGCTGTTGTTTATTGTTTAATGATGACAGTGTGAATAACCTTCCTCCCCCCAATTAGTCAACACAAAATTGATGGCAAATTGGCACAGTAAACACAGACCACATGAACAAATAGAACACAAATAGAAAATAATAATAAGGATTCTGAGTGTACACTGGGGAAATTTACAAACTACTTACTATTTACAAACTATTTACTAACTATTACAAACTACTTACTAACTAGTACAAACTATTTACAAACTACTTACTATTTACAAACTACTTAATATTTACACACTATTTACACCACCATCACCACCACCATGGGAAATATTTACAACTATGTACAGATTTATAGTTCTGACTGTGCATGTGCCCCTATATCTTTTGCAGCAGTCCAATGGCCACCAACCCGGCAATCCGTGTGGTGGACCCACAGGCCCCACCCCACCGTCAGCAGGCAGTCTTGACTGCCACCAGAGAGGCCCACCTATACCGGGAGAAGAAATCTTCCTTCTCCCGTCCACCAAAGGAGCTTCTGCACAAAACATTGGCCCTCGGCCACGTGCAGAAGCTCCTGCGGGCAGAGGGCAACAAGGCGCCTTCGCGCCAGCAGTGTCTGGGGCGGCTGGTATTGCCTTTTGGGCAGTATCTGAACGCACCATTTCACTGGCTGGTGTCCAATGATGTGGGCTACATCAAGTTGTAAGCATATTATAGTACCTGTTCAGATCACTCCCCTTTGCCCTGCTATCACAGCTGCAGTGACATTCACCATGACAGTAACAAGTTTGTCTTTATGATTCCAGCCTGCTCGACAAACACAGGGCGGAGGTGAGGCAGAAGCCGAAGGGGAGATCGGGAACCAGTGGGTTAAAGACCTCCTCGCCGAGTACGCCGAGGGCTTCCCACAGGTCTCCCGCATCCTGGAGGCCAATGTGGACTGCTGCATTTATGGCCAGACAGGTTTCGAGCACCACACCTTTTCAGAGATGTGGGAGCTCTACGCTCAACACACCATCTTGATGAGGGCCTGTCCTGGGATGTTCTCCTCATCTCAGTCTGACACCATCGTGAAGGCGCATCGCAGCGTCACACGCTGGACTGAGACACACTCTTCTCACATCACGAGTGTGCAGATGAGGAGGTTCAGGAGATTTACTGGACAAAGTAAGTGTTATTTTTCAATGCTATATTTCAATATGTTTTGTGTGTGTTTTTTCCCCTCTGTATTTGCATTTGAAACACAAAAAGCAGAATAGCACAGTACATATTTTCCTTTTAGCATCTCAAAACTGGTCAATGATAACATGTGGATACACCCTGTAGGTGATATTGAAAATAAATAATATTTTTAAAGCAAAGGGCATGATTACATGACATTACATGAGATGAAACATGATCTAAAAGTAGAGACGAGGCTGAAACATGTAGGCGTTAGCCATTCTTTTAATAAGGCCTTTTTATATTTAATCCAGAAGAGTTTGCCTTGGATTCCTGCTTTTTTTTCTCAACATCTTAAAGGAATGAAAAAGAGAAGGACACGATTAAATACCACAAAAAGCCTGATAAAAATGAATAAATACTAAATAAATAACAATAAAGACTATGCATTTTTTGTGTGTGTTTTTTTTAATGTTTCGCTCTACCTGTTGCAGGCTGAGCTTGAGGGGTGGGTGAAGACGTGGGAAACCCACATCGGCATCCCGGCAGCAGACATCACCTGGCTGAAGGTAAAGCACATTGAGTAAAGCACATTGAGTTGCCTTGGTATGAAATGGGCTATATAAATAAAGATGCCTTGCCTTGAAGGAGGATGTAGAGCGCGGGCTGTTCACCCCGGTCCAGCTCTATAAGGACGTCCACGGGCAGGTCAGGAGGCGACGGGTGATGAAGACAGACCGCATGTGGTTTTATCCCCCGGAGCCTCCTGGCTTCGTCAGCGGGGCCGTGCCCACACCGGACGCCTTCTTCCGGAGCCGGGTGTTTGTGTGGCGACCTGTGGGAGTCTGGCGATACTCCCTGAAGTGCCCGCGTGGCCAGGAGTGTGCGGGTCGTGGGAGGAACACGCACCTCTCCAAGTCTGGCTTTCACGTCCGGGTACAGCTGGTTTTACCTACACAAATAGTAAAAAAAAAAAAAAAGTTATTTTTTACCACATGCATGGAAAAATTATTATTATTATTATTTCCCATATGTACCTTCAGGTACGTCACATCTGTGATGTGTCCAGTTGGTACACGGTCATCGCTGAGGTACTCAGCTGTGGTCCGTGTACCAAGGCAGGCAGGAGCAGAGAGGCCGGCTCGGTGGGTCGATGGCGTGCGTGGGATGCCGCCATCTTGTCCCAGCTCAGCGAGGCTCACCGAGCCATGTTCCCTGCTGTCCTCACCAGCAGGTGAGTATACTCTGAAAGAAGAAAGAAGAAATATGTATATCCTAAAATAATTGTAAACAATCAAATGATTAAAAACTGTGTCCTGTCACATCAGGAACTCCTTAACATCCTGTGCTGCTAAAATGTACTCGGGCAAGCACTGAAGGCCCACTTGCCCACTTTATAAAATAATTAACAATACAGCTCGTCCTCCACTGAAAAACTTTTGCTCAGGAGAGTGTAAAATTCCATTAAGAAAATCAATCAACTTTCTCTGTTATGGCCATTGGCAAATGGAAGTGTCAAAGTTGCCACCACCAGGTGGTGCTGTCAGGCTTTCTGTCTGACTCATTATGTTGTTTATTCTCTCTGATATCCACAGATACATCAGTCACATCACCATAGCTGTTTTTTTCTTTTTCCAACACATTGACTGTGGCCCAATCTTTCATGCACTTTAGCAAGCACTTCTTAATCTGTTTGAAATACACAATTGAAATACACAATTCATGTCTCTACCTGCTGTTTGCCCAGCAGGTAGAGACATGAATTGTGTATTTCATTATTTGTCTTGCTTTTATTTCCTTCTATGAATGCTGCTGCCATGACTGAATGTCCCCTCGGGGATGAAATAAAGTAATCTAATCTAATCTGTACTTACAGACGTGGAGTGGACAAGAACGTCTTGCGCCTGTTGAGGGACAGGACCGAGGGGAACACCATGGTGAAGGTGTGGCGGCAGGTCCAGGAGAACCACGTCGAAGACTATCTTCGACGTAAGGACCTGTACACCACCCTCCTCATGGACCTGGTGCGACCCGGAGGGATCGTCTCTGCGCTAGGCCACACGTTCAAGGCCCCACCTCCTCCCAGAGAGCTCCCCTGCGCGCGGCTCCTCCGTCACGCCTTCCTGCTGGCAGAGGCCGAAAACGTGCAGGACTACCGGAGCCAGATCCTGTCCACGTTTGGCACGGTTCTGAAAATGGACTCCACAAAGAAAGTGCGTGCATCAAAACATAACACCATACTGTGTGCATCATGCAAAACATATTGCTGCTGCTGTTGTTTTTTTGTTGTCATGCAACTAGTACATTTTCACATTGTTGTAAATAAATGACAAAGCAAACTCTCATATCTATGATCAATCCTATTTAATAACCGAGGTTTTCACATTATGCAAACTCACATAGGTGGTGAAGAAACTGTCTGGGGAGGATCACGGCTCGGCTGAGTGGTTCACCAGCATCGCCAACGAGCACTCCCAGATAGTCTCTTTTGTGCTGACCTGTGAGGAGTCCGCGGAGAAGCTGGGTCCCATGTGCCGCGGAGTGATGGCGCGGTTCCGGCTGGCTGCTCAACCCACGCCCCAGATCCTCTACGTCGACCGTGGCTGCTGCCGTGCGCTGGGACCGTCGGCGCTGGAGACTCTGTTCGGGCCGTGGGTGGACGACGGCATGGTGGTCCGTCTGGACATCTTCCACTGGATCCACCGGTTCGACGCGGCCATCCGGACCGAGTCTCACCCCAAGTACTCGGCGTTCAAGTCGGCTGTCGCCGGGGCAGTGCTGGCCTACAACCGCTCGGATCTGGAGCTGCTCATCCGGGCGGTGAGAGCCAAGGATCCGGTGGTCATGGAGGCGGTCAGCGACGAGGATGTCGTCCACCTCCATATAAGCAGGGAGCAGCTCAAGCACCACGTGCGCAGGGTCACGCTGGGGGCGCAGGAGACCTTCAGGCTCATCCAGCTGGCCATCGAAGAGCTCAAAGGTCCCGCCGGGCTGGACATGAGCGGAGTGAGCCTCTTCAAGTCGCCTGGTATTAAAATACATCTCACACACACACACACACACACACAAAAGTTAGAACAACATGTATGCAAAAGTGAACACGACACATACTTAATGCAACCTGTTATTTACCTGTATGTGTGTATTTACAGCCGCCATCGATGACGTGTGGGCAAACCAGCAGAGGCACTTGGAGTGCATCCAGGATCCACCGGGCATGTCCATGTACGTTGTGACACGCTCCACGTGCATCAACAACGTGGACGTGCCCTATTACAAGTGCCTGCGTGGAAGCAACAGCCTGGAAGGCTTCCACAGCGTGTTGCCCCACATGATTCCAGGTACAGCCTGGGTAATGGGTAATAAAAAAAATGTAAACAATTTTTCAAAACTGTAGAAGCACGCATCACTGTTTCCCAAAACAGTTTATCCTCCAAATCACACAGTGTAACTAAGCACACTAAATACACTAACACGGTTCATTCAAATCCACCAAAACATACGTTGTCTGGCAAAGGAAACGTTTAGTCAGTCACAGCACAGGGTCATGAAAAACAACAACTGATGGAATAACACAACCTCTCTGTGTTTTGCGTTTTGCTTAGGTTTTTTTTTTTTTTTTTTTCAAACACTACAACCTATTCCACAGCAGTGGAGAAAAGGGGATCTACAGTTAAGCTTTACTCTTTCTCTACCCAGGTCCCCACTGCGCAGCACGGCCCTTCCAGGTTTACCTGTTAAGCGGGATCGCCCGGTGGAACAGCGACCGGAGCTCCGACGCGGTGTTCGGCGGCAGAGGACGTCACCACAGGACCTACTCTGCGCCGCTGATCCACCGTCTCAACACGCGTTGTCAGCTCCTGTTCGGAGAGACGGTGGAGGAGAACTTCCGGCCCCCTGCCGACGTCGCCACCGACGAGCTGCTAGGGCTGGAATATCTTTTCAGCCAGAGCACGGGGGAATCCGGGCCCTTCTCTCTCCGGGACCTCGTCAAAGATGGTCCCGATCCGGACGAGGAGGTGGTTCAGGTCGGCCAGCCGGATCCCGACGAGGCGTACGAGAGTGATGTGGAGGAACGTGTCGACGTGCTCGAGGCCGTCCTGCCCCACATCACTCTCACCAACGAGGAAACCACCATTGTTCACCCTCCGGCCTTTGTGAGTAACTGTGTGCATGTTGAAATAAAGGACAACACACTGGTTCACGGACAACGTACACATTTGAACTTGAAACATTTTTTCTTGTGGCCATTTCTCACCAGGAGGACGCCTGCAGTCCGAATCCTCTCCCGGGCTTCCGGAAGCTGGAGGCCTTCTGTTCCCTGCTGGTGGAGGTCGGCCGGCCAGAGAACAGGCTGTCTCTCACCACCGAGCAGAGGAACAAGCTCCTGGGCGCCTGGAACGAGGTGGAGGACCACGACAAACAGCCACAGAAGTTTAACCAGCTGTACAAAACTCACTGGGGCAACACGCTGTACTGCCGCACCAAACGTGACGACCTGGTCGACGCCGCGGTGGTACAGCGCCTGAAGATGGCGAAGCGCTACGCACCTGCTCAACAGGACATCAGCGCGCACCACAACCGGCTGATGTACACGCTGGTTAAACTTCTGTGGCTGAGCTCCCACCGGCACTCCACCCCCGACAAGGCAGACATCCTCGGGGGATACGAGAGGATCCAGCACCGGATTTTGGTGGAGGACCCCGTGATGAGCAGGGCGGGGATTCCTCTGCCTAAAATCAACACCAAAACGGTGCGCGATTTTATCCGTAGACAGGAGAGGCTGCTCAATCTGCGGGCGACAAAGCAGCCGACCATCAGCATAAGCAAAATCACCTCCATCTCCTCTGCTGAACTGCCTCCAGCTCCCCTTCAGCCGGCCGCCCTCCCTCCGCCAGACTACCCGGTGATGGAGTACGTGCCCACACCGAGCACGGCAGGAACGAAGGTGGTGAAAGGGAGAGCAGGGTTAATCGCGCCCATCTCCCAGCCACAGCCGGCCCTGCCTCCTGTCGAAAAAGCCCCTCCAACTTCCACCATCGCCAGACCTGTTCCCACCCTCTCTGCAGGTCTCTGCCCCTCCACACAGTCCATCCTGCCTGCCTCTCAGGTGGCCCCTCCTGCCGCTGCTGCTGGCCCCTCCTGCCGCTGCTGCTGGCCCCGCCGTTCGGCCCGTCCTGTTTGCCGCCGCTGGCTCTGCCGTTCGGCCCATCCTGCCCGCCGCCGCTGGTTTTTGCGGAGAAAAGGGTGTACGCACAAGACGAGGGAAAAAGGGTGTAAAAAAAGGTGTATCCACAATGATAAATGAGGCCCCTGTAGTGGCCACGTCCCACACCTTTTGTAGACTTTTTCGACCTATCGCCACCCCCCTCACTTTCACTCCCGTGCGGTGCACCGCCATTCGCAGGTGTCAGCACAGCCGGTGTGCAATGGCTGAGCCTCGCCCTGGGTGAACCACTTTTTCACTTTTTAGATGCTTTATTGATTTCCATCACAATAGTATACAATTTCAGTTAATAAAACTACAATCTGAACAATTACAACAATATAGGACAATAAAGGGGACAATATCAAAATTTTACAATCATTCCTATGAAACAAAACAAAACAAGTCAATACAACATACATTTAAATTACGTTCTCCTTCAGCCATCAGATCATTCAAACAATTTTGTTTTTTATAGAAGAGTTACCAGTTTTCCACAGTTTTTTCACTTCTGACTCTGTACATTTGACTCTGTCTCTAAGTATATAATCCCGAACCATTGTGAGGCTGACCTTTACAATTGAATCAGGTGACAATAAACATTTTTTAAAAAAAAATCAGATTTCTCCCTCTCCAGATTCCTTCTTTGACACAGTTAATTGCAGCCCACCATCTCTTAAATTTTGTGTTGTCAGTGGCACCAACTTCACCATATAAAACATTCTCAGTCGGGTCTCGATAGAGTTCAGATAGCCAAGGTCTCAAGAGTTCCCAAACCTTCTGAGAAAAAGGGCAAAACCAAAAAAGATGGGCCACACTTTCATCTTCATTACAGTTTTACCTTGGGCATTTTCATTATTCGAACATCCCCTTTTTTTAAGGAGGAGTTTTGTTGGAAGACAGTTGTGAGCTATTTTCCAAGCTAAATCTTTGTGTGCGTTAAACAAGAATGGTAAGTTAACATTTTTCCAGACTTGAATACATTTTGTTTCCGGTAAGATTCCAACTGGTACTAAGCGTTCGTTTCGAGGCAAAATGCTTCTCTCAACGGTACTTCTATGTACATGCCTGATTTGACGTTCTTCCAAATTAGTAGCCCTTAAGAGTGTCATGGCTCTTTCATATATTGTTGGTCTTGTTTCTGCATGGGGAATATGGAGAGGGAGTCTTTGGCCCATCTTTCTAAAAATCATTGGACCAACCCAAAATTTTGCAAAGCACATCCAGAGGCTCACAGACTTTTCATTCAGAACAGCATTCAAAATGGGGGACAGAAACAATGCATTTAATTTTGCCCCTAGCTCTGGTACTGCCTTCCCCCCTTTTTCTAGAGGTTTGTACATTACTTCTCTTTTGACATATTCCTGACATGAGCCCCAGATAAACTGGAACATGATTCTCCTCAGGGATGTGAGGAACGATCTAGGCACCGGCAGACTGGCGGCTAAAAAGGTCAAGGAGGCTAACACATCTGCCTTGATGACAAGAACTTTCCCAGTAAAGGTAAGTTCCCTGTCTTCCCATTGCATTAGTTTGCCTCTGATCTTTGGGAGTCTACCCTCCCAATTAACCTTTTCCATGTCTTTCCCTATTTCGATTCCCAAGATTTTCAATCTTTCCTGCTTTTCCCTTAACCCCAGGTCTGGTTTTTCTTTTTGCCAGTTAAGATACAATATTTCACTCTTTGCCTTATTCACTTTAGCCCCAGATGCAAGAGAAAACTGTTCACACCATCTAAGAGCGTTAAGGAGTGAGCTATTGCTTGTACATAAAATTGTCATTTCATCCATATACAGGGTCAATTTAGCTTCTTTACCGCCACTGCCTGGGACAAGAAGTCCTTTAACAGAGTTATCTTTTCTTATCGCACAGGCTAGTGGTTCCATGCTCAGGATGAACAATAAAACAGATAAAGGGCAACCTTCTCTGACTCCTGATGAAACTTGGAAAGTGTTGGTAGTATGCCCATTTACAATAACCCTACTAACACAGTCAGAATAAACAAGACAAAACAAGACAAAACCTCCTTTAAATAAACTTGATTTAACTTGTCAAAAGCCTTTTCCAAATCGAGACCAGTGATACTCAATGGTATCTTACGGTCAATCGAATATAGATATGAGTCCCTTACTAATGCCAGACTGTCACTCATGGATCTACCTGGGATTGCACAGGTCTGGTCAGCCCCCACAACTTTTTCTATCACATCTAATATTCGAAAATACAGTGCTTTTGCTAAGATTTTCCTGTCCACACCGAGCAATGTAAGGGGGCGCCAGTTCTTAATATCTTTTCTGTCTCCCTTTTTAAACAAAAGGGAGATAGTGCCTTCTCTCATTGATGGTGGTAGTTTACCTGTATGGAGACTCTCATTGTATACTTCTAAAAGTGTGGACTGCAATTGACCCTTCGCGGACTCCGCCCTAAAACCGCTATTGACCAATCATACGTTAGCAACCGTCACCTGACCCGTAACCATAGGCCTGGCAAGCTTCATTACATTTCCTGGGACGAAAAACAAAACGTTTGTAGAGAAGGATATTGTTGTTGTTGTTGCTGCTACTGCTGCTACAGCGGCGGCGGCAGCAGCAATATAGAGATGTTCAGATACGATCGGACTTTTTTTTCGACTTGAACAAGTGTAAATATGGGGATAACCATACGTTCACCTCCGACATGACAGCTGTACCAAAGCCGTACTTTTGGGGCTTTTACCTGGGCTTTCAGGCGAGGGATCCTCCAGGCAGGGGCTGCTTTCACTGACTGATACAGTGGTGGGAGAAAAAAAACTGCAGCGGAAGCCGTATGTGGTTCACAATCGCCCAAAAACTTGCAGTTTGACAACCAGTGAGATGACTCGGAGTGAAAGCTTGCCCGGCATGGCAACAGTAACCAAGGGGGGCGGGGCTTACGCGAAGGGTCAATTCTGTCCAAAAGGTAATATAAAATTCTTTTGGCAAACCGTCTGCCCCTGGGGCCTTATTATTCTTCATACTCTCCAAGGCTTGGGTCAAGTCATTTAAGGATAGTTCTCTTTCAAGTTTTTCGTTATGGTCTTTCACATTCACATTTACATTAGAAAGTAAGTTCTCCTTACGGATGAGGGAGTGGCTTGATGAGATGGCCAAGATTGCTTCCTATGAACGTCTTAGTTATAGGTTGCAAGAAAAAGAAGATTTTGTATATGAAAATATGGGGCCCTTATACCGCAGCATCCTAATATAATAATAGCGGGTTGCACCCTTAGGCTAACTTCTGTCACCAGTCATCATCTGTATGCACATACTCAGTCGTGTAGGTCCATTGTCTCTGTCAGACTCCCTTTGTGTGTTTCTATTTGTTCCTTTTGTTTTTTTTGTTTTTTTTTTGGAGGCTCTGTTGGAGCTTTGTTTGACCAGCATACGGTTGGTGTGTCTGTATTTTCTTGCTGAAAATTAATAAATTGTGAATTACAAAAAAAAAAGAAAGTAAGTTCTCCAAGGCAGCTCCATCTAGACCCTCGTCTCTGTAAAGATGCGAGTAAAAAGTGTGCACGCTTGTAAGAATATCTTTTATTTCTGTCTGCTCTTTACCATTTTCATCTTTTAGTACTTCGATTGTATTCTTCTGTTTTGCTAATTTTCTAAAAAAATACCTTGAACATTTCTCATTTGTTTCCATATGATCAATTCTACTTCTTATTAAAAACCCTCGACTGGCCTCTGCTGAGAGGCGCGTCATCTCCCTTTTTAGTTTTGCTATGTCTTCTGCGACATCTAGCCCTGAATGTGCCATTGTATAATATCTTTGCAGCTTTGCCTGTTGACTGTTGAGCTTAAAGCATCTCTTTTTTGCTGCTCTTTTACCCTCTTCAATAAAAAAGTTCTTAGTTCGAGGCTTAACCTCCTCCCACCATTCTCCTACAGAATTGAAGACAAACTGAAGAGAGGACCATTGTTTAAGTTGTACTTTAAATCTATTGACCACTCTTTCATCTTGAAGTAAGGATACATTTAGCTTCCATAAACCTCTACCATTTTTTGCTTTATTTTTAAACGCAAGAGCACAATCAATTTTCGAGTGATCAGAGAAATATGTTGGTGTTACTCTGGCATCTTGAACCAGCAATCCTTTTGATGCAAGTAGAAAATCAATTCTTGAGTGGGTTTTGCCATTAGACCAAGTGTATCCTGGTGAGGTGGGGTGTATAGCACGGAAAGCATCAATTAATTTGAAATCTTGAATGAGGTTTTTTAAGGCTTCTGAGCTAGAATCAAGCCTTACTGTTGTGTTACTTAATCTGTCCTTCTTGTTCAACAGGCAATTAAAATCACCACCCAAGATAATTTCACTACTGCACAAAAGTAGTGGCTGTATCGCTTGTAGAATTTGTAAACGTTCTTGAAGCTCTGAGGGGCAATAAACATTAACAATTCGGAGCTTAACATTATTCCATACAATATCCACACATAGAAGTCGACCATGTACTATATGTTGCACTCTCTGGATATTAAAATCATGCCCTTTAAATAGTATTGCAACACCAGATGACCTGTTTTTATTATTATATTATATTTTATCACCTGACCACACTGATTGACCATGGCTCCATATTTCCTCAAAACTCTTATAATTACTCTTATATGGTATATTGCATTCTTGAAGTAGGCAGATGTCATTACCTTCTGAGTAGAGAAAGTTAAGAGCAGACAAACACTTTATTGGGTCATTAAGACCTCTTGTATTGAGAGATGTGATAGATAGTAATGCCATGAAGAGACAGTATAAGGTATTCTGAGGATTCATTTACATACATACATCTTTTTTCTCTTGTGTTTTCCTGCGTCATATCCATCTTGTGACATATGTTTAATCAGTGTTGTCGCTGAGAAGGCAATAACATCTTCCTGCTCCAGGAAGGGGTTTGCTGAAGGGGAGGAGCTAGACCAATTAACCAGAGAAGAAACAGGTGAGATAGATGGAGAGAGTTCACTTGATGAATTAGGTTCTTGAGGGCGTTTTCTTGAAGGGGAACCAGCTGCACTCGATCCCCATCCCAAGGTGGTAATCATGGATGCTTGTGTGGATTGATGAGTTTCTTTTGCTTGCTCCATGGAGGACTGAGGGCTGGGGTCTGACGTTTGGTCTGGTTGCTCCAACCTCAGGGGGGCTGGGGCCTGTCCACTGGGGAAAGGTTGCGGGGGACATACACGTGGAGGACATATTCGTGGGGGGATGTTCGCCATCAGATTGTCCAGAAGATTCCCCACGTCCTGGAGTGACATAGGAGTTGCTTTTGTTTTGGGGGCCAGTATATTGGGAGATTTGGCCTTCTGTGGTGGAGGGGGGCAAGGGGAGGGAGAGGAAGGAGGAGGGGGACGGGGGGGGGGGTCGGAGGGTGGGGGTGGGTTGAGTGGTTCTTCATTTTCATCGGATGCCAGAGCACTCCAGTCTAAGGCCTGAGTAATGCCTTGTGTTTCCTCTGTCGACGCTTTGTCTGCTTCTTCACTTGTGATTGCTTAACTCTGTTGGAGTAGGCTTGTGGGCAATCTCTGAAACGATGACCGGTGGAGGAGCAAAGGTTACATTGGACTGGAACCTTACATTGAGCTGTTGTATGGTCTGACGCTTTACAGTTTCTGCAGATGGCCATGGTACAGGCAGCAGCCAGGTGGTCTTGGCTGCCACATTTCCTGCATTCCTTTGGCTGCCCAGGATAAAAGACATATCCTCTCAGAGCTCCTAACTGGATGGTATTTGGGAGATGTTGGAGGATCCCTTCCTTTCTTAACAGACGGACTTGAAACCGTCGAGAACCAGTTTTGATTCCATCAATGTCTACCACTTCTGTGCCATGAAGTACTTCACAATATCGTGTCATCCATGTCCAAACATCTTGATTCTTTACTTTCTCAGAGTAGATGATAACATTAACTGTTTTAACCCTTGTGCTGTCCTACAGGGTCAGGCAGACCCGAGAGTTGAGACGGGAGTCCCCAGAGAGCCGCGACGGAAAATCTCTCCCTCCTCCCTCCTCCCCGGCGGGTCAGACAAGCCCCGTCCCGACCGGTTTCGTTAGGTCTGGTGGGATTCTGGTGGGATTCTGTCGGCTGCTGGTCTGGAGCCTCTCCGGTCGCAGGAGGCTGTAAGCCTGGAGGTGAGTGACCCGGGGGAAGTCCCCCTCATTTGTTTAGAGATGGCAGACACTGAGAGAGCTCAAGAGCGGGATGAAGCCAGTGGGTCTGGAGAGGGGAAAATTGTAAACAATGATCACGTGACAGCAGAGATTGTCAATGCCGTATTGGAGGAGGAGATGGTCAGTGATGATGACTTTAGAGTCTCACAGAAAAGGAAGAGCAGTGGTTCAGGGAGCAGCAACACTAAAGTGAGCAGGAGAGTGACAGGTAGTCAGGATGGAGACAGTGATTTTATCTTGTCACAGGAGTCACATAGTCTCTATACTCCTAATGAAATAAAAAAGTTCTTAGAGCGAACTAAAGGTCAGAGGCTCATTGTAATAGAGGATCATTTCCCCGATCTGAGACAGTTCCTGAGATCAGCTAAACCTCTCACTACTAGGAGATCTGGGATGGCAGACGATGTGCTGTCTGATCAAGAGATTTACAGGTTAAAGAAGCACATTCTCAGAGTTAAAGGCCATCTAAGCAGCCAAGATGATGAGGTTTAAAATCTGCCACTCTTTTATTCTGTTTTGGTGTGTTTTTTTCTTCTTTTTATCCATGTGTGATTTTAATCTGGGTAGTTTAAATCTAAATGGAGCAAGAGCTGATTTTAAAAGAGCTGCTCTGTTTAAACTCATGGAGATTAAGAAAATCAACATAATGTTTGTACAGGAAACCCACAGCACGACAGATAATGAGAGTGAATGGAGGCAGGCTTTTAATGGGGAGGTGGTTTTAAGTCATAAGTCCAGCTGTAGTGGAGGGGTGGGAATATTATTTTCAAGAAGTTTTTTGCCAGTTTCTTTTAACTCTGAAGAAATAATTCCAGGTGTTTTACTTAAAGTGAAAGCAACTTTTGAAAATGTCCAAGTTGTGTTTTTGAATGTCTATGCCCCAACAAATGCGTTGGAGAGGATGGCATTTTTAAACATTTTAAATGATACTGTTAAGAATTGCGATGATAATGATTTTATGTTTTTAGGAGGTGATTTTAACTGTACGGAGACACCTCTGTTGGACAGGAATCATTCAGAACCCCATCCTGCTTCTTGAAGCAGGATCACACAGATAGTTAAAGAACATAAGCTGTCTGATGTGTGGAGGGTTTTTAACAGTAATCATAGACAATACACCTGGAGTCATTCAAAAGAGAATTTTCTATCCTTAGCTCGGCTGGACCGCTTCTATTGTTTTACACACCATTTAAACATTTTTAGAAGGTGTCATATTCAGCCCGTGGGTTTTAGTGATCACGCTCTAGTCTCCTGTTCTGTTTTTATCAAGAACATTCGTTTAAAAAGTGCTTATTGGCATTTTAACATTGTTCTTTTAGATAACCAGGCTTTTAGAACTGCTTTTAAGTATTTCTGGGAGAGCCATAGAGACAGCAGGCATGCTTTTTCCAGCATTCAGCAGTGGTGGGATTTTGGCAAGGCGCAGATCCAACAGTTGTGCCAGCAGTTCTCTCTCATCTCTCATCCATTGTTTACGCACGGATAGTGGCTCTGAGGTCTCAGACTCGTCTGAGATCAGAAAGTTTGCTGTAGGTTTCTACAGAAACCTTTTTAAGAGTGAATGGTCAGACAATCCAGATGTGCACAGCAGCTTCCTTACAGGTCTCCCTCAGGTAGATTCAAAGGTAAACTCAGAGCTGGGGTCAAATTTGACGCTGCAGGAGCTGTACACGGCAATGATGAGTTTGCAGAGTGGTAAAGCACCAGGGATTGACGGTCTTCCTATTGATTTTTATAAGTCTTTCTGGGCCATTATAGGACATGATCTGCTGGAGGTGGTGTCTGACAGCCTCCAAAGAGGGCGGCTCCCTCTGAGCTGCAGGAGGGCCGTCATCACCCTGTTACCGAAGAAGGGAGACCTGCAATTGATTAAGAACTGGAGGCCAGTGTCGTTACTGTGTACGGATTATAAAATCCTTTCCAAAGCTCTGGCCATTAGATTGAGAGAGGTGATGGCATCCATCGTCCACCCGGACCAGACCTACTGTGTTCCCAGCAGGCTCATTAAGTGACAATGTCACTTTAATTCGTGATGTTTTGGCGATTTCCAGTGAATTGGGCTTTGATACTGGTCTGATTTCAATAGACCAGGAAAAGGCGTTTGACCGGGTTGAACACCAATACCTCTGGCGGACTTTAGCAGGGTTTGGTTTCAACCCAACGTTCATTGCCAAGATCCGGGTTCTCTATAGTGACATTGCGAGTGTGCTAAAAATTAATGGCGGGCTGAGTGCACCCTTTAACATTGGGAGGGGGGTGAGGCAGGGCTGCTCTCTCTCTGGCATGCTCTACTCTTTAGCCATCGAACCTCTGCTTCACCAACTACGGCAAAAGCTGACAGGTGTGTCTTTTCCCAGTTGTCCTGTGTCTTTTAAAATGTCTGCCTATGCTGATGATCTTGTTGTGCTTGTAGATTCACAAAAAGATATTGATGTTTTGGTTGACACTGTTAAATTATTTGGTCTTATTTCTTCCGCAAAGGTCAACTGGGGAAAAAGTGAGGCAGTGATGGTGGGAGAGAGGCTGGGGGGCCAGCTTATCCTGCCTGCTGAGCTCACCTGGAAGAGGGGTGGGCTGAGGTACCTGGGCGTTTTCCTGGGGGATGAGAACATGACCAAGAAGAACTGGGACAATGTCCTTGAAACAGTAAAAGGCCGACTTAATAAGTGGAGGTGGCTTCTCCCCAAAATGTCATATAGAGGCAGAGTCCTGATAGCCAACAACCTGGTCTCATCCTCACTGTTGCATAGGTTAGCCTGCATGGACCCTCCAGCCTCTCTCCTCTCCCAGGTACAGCGAGTTTTAGTAGATTTTATCTGGGACAGGATGCACTGGGTTCCACAGAGTGTCCTCTTCCTTCCTCTGCCTTTCTGCCCGCCTTTCTGCCTGCCGTTCTGGCTTTCTGCCTGCCTGACTCAATGCGCTTGCTTGCCTGCCTGCATGACTACATGCGCTTTCTGCATGACTACATGCTGCCTACCCGCCTGCCTTTCTGCCTGCCTGCCTTTCTGCCTGCCTGCCTCTCTGCCTGCCTCTCTGCCTGCCTTTCTGCCTGCCTGCCTCTCTGCCTGCCTTTCTGCCTGCCTGACTCAATGCGCCTGCCTGCCCGCCTGCCTGCCTTGCTTCCTGCCTGCCTCGCTCGCTGCATGCCTACGTGCCTTTCTGCCTGCCTGCCCGCCTGCCTGCCCAGACGCCTTACTAACGCCTACTACTAACGCCTGCCCTGCCTACCTATCTTCCCGCCAGCCCGACTCACAGCATGCCTGCCCGACTGCCCGCCCGCCCGCCCGCCTCGACGCCTTTCCGCCCGCCCACCTCGCCGCCTGCCCGCCCGCACAAGTGCTCGCCGCCTGCCCACCCGCACAAGTGCTCGCCGCCTGCCCGCCCGCACAAGTGCTCGCCGCCTGCCCGCCCGCACAAGTGCTCGCCACCTGCCCGCCCGCACACGTGCTCGCCACCTGCCCGCCTGCCGACGTGCTCGCCGCCTACCTACCTTTCTGCCCGCCGCCCGACCCGATGGCTGTCTGCCTGTCCGCCTGCGCGCCCGCATGCCTTGCTCCCTCCTGCGTGCCTGCCTACCTTTCTGCCTGCCCGACTCCCGGCGTGCCCGCCTGCCCGCCTGCCTTGCTCGCCGCCTTGCTCGCCGCCTACCTACCTTTATGCCCGCCTGGATCGCAGCACACCGGCCTGCACGCCTGCCCGCCCGCCTTTCTGCCCGCCTGCCTGCCCGACTCGACGCCTGCGTGCCTGCCCGCGTGCCTGCCCGCCTGACTCACAGCGTGCCCTGCCTGCCCACCTGTCCGCCCGCCTGACACATACAGACAGACGCACGGTCCCCTGCGCTAAGCGGAATCTGTGACCCCGATCAGCAGCAGGTGGACACCCTGACCCTGGAGAACGTGCATGCGTCTTCTGTCTTACACAGCGAGAATAGGGGAAGAGAGAGTAGGAGAAGAGCGAGAGAGAGAGAGAGAGAGAGAGAGAAAGAGAGATAGAGAGAGAGACAGACAGAGAGAGACAGAGAGAGACAGAGAGAGACACTGTCACAGACAGACGCGCGGTCCCCTGCGCTAAGCGGAATCTGTGACCCCGATCAGCAGCAGGTGGACACCCTGACCCTGGAGAAAGTGAATGCGTCTTCTGTCGTACACAGCGAGAATAGGGGAAGAGAGAGTAGGAGAAGAGAGAGAGAGAGAGAGAGAGACAGACAGAGAGAGAGACAGAGAGAGAGAGACACTGTCACAGACAGACGCGCGGTCCCCTGCGCTAAGCGATATCTGTGACCCCGATCAGCAGCAGGTGGACACCCTGACCCTAGAGAACGTGCACGCGTCTTCTGTCGTACACAGCGAGAGTAGGGGAAGAGAGAGTAGAAGAAGAGCGATAGAGAGAGAGAGAGAGAGAGACAGAGAGAGAGAGAGAGAGAGAGAGGGGCATTTGTGTGAATTCTAATTTAGGGAAATTGTTTTGTAGCATATTAAATTCAAGAATACTGTCCTACCTGACTGATAGCAATATATTAAGCAAATCACAAATTGGCTTCATACCTAAACACAGAACAACAGATCATATATTTACTCTGCATACTCTAATCAAAAATCACGTACATCAAAAAAAAATAAAGGGAAAATATACGCTTGCTTTGTAGATTTCAAGAAGGCTTTTGATTCGATTTGGCACAATGGTCTTTTCTATCAGTTACTCAAAAATGGTATTGGAGGCAAAGTTTATGATCTCATTAAATGCAAATACTCAGAAAATGAGTGTGCCATAAAAATTGGAAAGAAAAGAACAGATTTTTTCAAGCAGTGTCGCGGAGTCCATCAAGGCTGTAATATGTCCCCGACACTTTTCAATGTATATATTGATGAATTATCAAAATTACTTGAAAACTCCCCAACCCCAGGACTTGAATTAGAGGGGAAGGAAGTCAAATGTCTGTTTTATGCAGACGACCTCCTACTTCTATCGCAAACCAAACAAGGAATGCAAGATTATCTGGATGTACTCCATGATTACTGTATTAATTGGGCAATCAAAGTAAACCTAGATAAAACAAAAATTGTAGTATTTCAAAAGAAAGCAAGATCACAAGCTAAAAAGTGTCAATTCAATTTGGGAGAGACAACACTGAGTCACACCATGGAATACACCTACCTTGGCCTGACTATCACTGCTTCTGGACGTTTTGTTAAGGCTGTGAGTGCACTGGCAGATAAAGCCCGTAGA
Organism: Decapterus maruadsi; assembly: GCA_030347415.2. NCBI lineage: Eukaryota > Metazoa > Chordata > Actinopteri > Carangiformes > Carangidae > Decapterus > Decapterus maruadsi. The sequence goes on along the minus strand of CM064903.1, from coordinate 36,976,373 downwards.
GCATACTATAGTATACGAAAAGTTTTATTCAAATTCAACCCCCCAATCAAGATCTGGCTTAAAATTTTCCAAAGTATCATAGAACCAATCCTTCTATATGGGAGTGAAGTTTGGGGCCCCTTAATTAAAGAAGAGCACTGGGACTCAAACCCTGTTGAAAAAGTGCATCTTGAATTTTGTAAAAACATATTGAGAGTCCACAGAAACTGCCCAAACCATGGCTGCAGAGCTGAGCTGGGCCAGTTCCCCCTCTTAATTAAAATTAAAAAGAGAACCCTCAAATTTTGGAACCACTTGATAGAGTCTGATTTAGACTCATACCAGCACAGAGCTTATCTGGACCAGCGGAGCTGTCTGAACCCAGAAAATACCTGGAATGGTACAAATGAGGAAATCAGAGTGTCAAATCAAAATGACACTACAAAAATAATTCCAAACTCACAAATAAAACAAATTGACAAAGATAATAAACAGAAATATTGCAAACAGTGGAAAACAGAAACTCAAACAACCAATAAATTAGAATGTTATAATTTACTGGACAGAGAATTTAAATTGGCACAATACTTAACCCAAATAAAACACCCCCAAAAAAGGCAAACCCTCACAAGATACAGACTTAGCGACCATAATCTTGCCATTGAAACTGGTTGCCATAAAAAAGAATGGCTAGAAAGAACAAAAAGAATCTGTGTCCACTGTGAAACAGGAGAAGTAGAGACAGAAACTCACTTTCTTACGTAGCCCCTAAAGGGACATGGAGGAAAAAAAAATTTTTGCGGGATCTCGCAATACTTTTTGCGGGATCTCGCAAAGTTATATTCAATTTACCAACACCAGCCTTATGCACTTTATTAACTTTTAATATTTTTTCAAGCAAGAAAGTAACTGTTTGAGCCACAATGTGCGGTTAGCTTATGGCAGTTTAGTCTGCTTCGATGTTGTGGAGAAGTGCGCACCTCCACTCTCTCTCTATCTCTCTCTCTCTCTCTCTCTCTCGGGCAGTGACAGACAGCTGTCACCTCAGCACTGAGACAGCGGACAGCGCGCTCACAGTTCAGCACTATTTCATGAATGAGACCAACATTTATCCCCTAAAAATAATTAAACCAGCCAGCGATCAACCTCTAAAAAGCTACGGGCAAGTTAACGATAGTTTTCCCCTCCGCCGAGCATGTCAGCAGACCAGCTGGCTGCCTCTGGGATGTCTCGGTCATTGCTCCACAGGTGGAGGAGGGTCTGCTGACGTGCTCGGCCGGCCAGCGGAGGGGAAAACTATCGTTAACTTAGCTTTTTAGAGGTTGATCGCTGGCTGGTTTAATTATTTTTAGGGGATAAATGTTGGTCTCATTCGTGAAATAGTGCTGAACTGTGACCAAGCGCGCTGTCCACTGTCTCAGTGCTGAGGTGACAGCTGTCTGTCACTGCCCGAGAGAGAGAGAGAGAGATAGAGAGAGAGTGGAGGTGCGCACTTCTCCACAACATCGGAGCAGACTAAACTGCCATAAGCTAACCGCACATTGTGGCTCAAACAGTTACTTTCTTGCTTGAAAAAATATTAAAAGTTAATGAAGTGCATAAGGCTGGTGTTGGTAAATTGAATATAACTTTGCGAGATCCCGCAAAAAGTATTGCGAGATCCCGCAAAAAGTATTGCGAGATCCCGCAATACTTTTGCGAGATCCCGCAAAAAAAATTTTTTCCTCCATGTCCCTTTAGGGGCTCCGTACTTTCTCACATACTGTCCCAAATACAAAGAAATTAGAGAAAAATTATTTCCCAAATTTAAAGAAAAAATTCCAGACTTCCTCACCCTCCAACAAGACAAAATCATTCAAATCCTCCTGGGAGACGACAGCTCCACTG